>CAUYQV010082963.1:0-14866 GCA_963574575.1 Galagoides demidoff | reverse complement strand
TGTGGTCCCAGCTACTTGGGAGGCGGAGGCAGGAGACTCGCTTGAGCCCAGGAGTTGGAGGTTGCTATGAGCTGTGATGCCATGGCACTCTACCCAGGGGGATAGCTTGAGGCTCCGTCTCAAAAAAAAAAAAAAGAAAGGAAATTGTGCTGGGTGCAGTGGTTCACACCTGTCATCTTAGCACTCTGGGAGGCTGAGGCGGGTGGATTGCCTGAACTTACAGGTTCAAGACCAGCCTGAGCCAGAGTGAGACCTCATCTCTAAAAACAGCCAGGTATTGTGGCAGGTGCCTCTAGTCCTAGCTATTTGGGAGACTGAGGCAAGAGAATAGCTTGAGTCCAAGAGTTTGAGATTGCTGTGAGCTATGATGCCATGGCACTCTACCAAGGGTAACAATGTGAGACTGTCTCAAAAAATAAAAAAAATAAAAAGAAAGGAAATTCTGATGCATGCTACAACATAGAAGATTTTAAATATTATATGTAAGTGAAGTAAGCTAGTTACAAAATTACAAATACTGTTATGATTCTAATCATACAAGATACGTAGAGTAGCCATATTCAGAGTCAAAAAATAGAGTGGTAGTTGCCAAGGACTGGGGGCTGGAGAGAATGGAGAATTACTGATTAATGGGTGCAGAGTTTCAGTGATTGACAGTGGTGATGTACAAAAGTGTAAATGTACTTAATGCCACTGAACTGTACACTTGATCAAAATGTTAAATTTTATAGTGTGTATATTTTAGTACAACTTGCTTCTTTCTTTCTTTTTTTATTGAGACAGTCTCACTTTGTCACCCATGGTAGAGTGCTGTAGCATTGGAACTCACAGCAACCTCAAACTCTTGAGCTCAGATCATTCTCTTATCTTAGTCTCCCTAGTAGCTGGGACTACAGGTCCCTGCCACAACACCCAGCTACTTTTTTGTTGTTGTTGTTTAGCAGGCCTGGGCCGGGTTTGTACCCACCAGCCCCGGAGCATGTGGCAGGTACCCTAACTAGAGATCTATGGGGGCCCCTTACCACAACTTCTTTAAAAAATTAAAAAATGTTTGATTAGATTGTGCCAAATTAAGTTGTAGAGAAAGGTTTTAATGTTTTTGGTCTTTTTTTTTTTTTTTTTACTGGCAGTGAGTATGTGAGGGTAACCAGTTATTACTTATAAGCTCATGTATATCCCAGGTTCTTTTTTTGTGTGTGTCTTGAGACAGAGTTTCAGGCTGTTATCCTAGGTAGAGTACCATGGTGTCAAAACTCACAGCAACCTCAAACTCTTAGGCTTAGGCGATTCTGTTGCCTTAGCCTCTCAAGTAGGTTGTAGTTGTCATTGTTATTTGGCAGGCCCGGGCTGGGTTTGAACCCACCAGTTCTGGTGTTAATATGGCTGGCATCTTAGCCACTTGAGCTATAGGTGCCGAGCCATATCTCAGGTTCTTTTGTTCTTTTTTTAAATTATTTTATTTTTATTTTATTTTGTTAATTTTTATTTTATTTTATTTTATTTTATTTTATTTTATTTTATTTTATTTTATTTTATTTTATTTCATTTTGAGACAGAGCCTCAAGCTATTGCCCTGGGTAGAGTGCCATAGCATCACAGCTCACAGCAACCTCCAATTCCTGGGCTCAAGTGAGTCTCCTGCCTCCGCCTCCCATGTAGCTGAGACTATAGGAACCCGCCACAATGCCTGGCTATTTTTTGGTTGCAGCCATCATTGTTGTCTGGCGGGCCCAGGCTGGATTCGAACCAGCCAGCTCAGGTGTATGTGGCTGGTGCCTTAGCCGCTTGAGCCACAGGTGCCAAGCCGTACCCTACTCACTGAGCCACAGGTGCTGCCCCCATATCCCAGATTCTTAATGAGCAAAATAAAGGGGGAACAGCCTTACTGTTGTGGTCCTGGCATTACCACCAGTTTACCCAGTGATGTAGTCACCAATAGTCCCACAAAAGTAGACTTCTGTAGTCATCATCTGAATAGAAAACCACTCTCAAAGGCTGGGCATGGTGGCTCACATCTGTAATTCTAGTACTCTGGGAGGCTGAGGTGGGTGGATCGCCTGAGTTCATGAGTTTGAGACCAACCTGAGCCAGAGCGAGACCCCGTCTCTAAAAACAGCTGGACGTTGTGGTGGGTGCCTGTAGTCCCAGCTACTTGGGAGGCTGAGGCAAGAGAATCACTTGAGCCCAAAAGTTTCAAGTTTGCTGTGAGCTACGATGCCATGGCACAGCACTCTACCGAGGGCAACATAGTGAGACTCTGTCTCAGAAAGAAAGAAAGAAAGCCACTCTCTGTACTCATCTGATTTTCAGATAGGCAGAAAGAATCATTTCTGCAGATGAGGGTAGTTTTTGTTTTTTTTTAAATGGAAAAAGGTGTAGGAATATTTAGCTACTAAATGTGTTTAAATAATGGTGTCTGGTAGAGGATTTACCTCTTCCTGTTTGTCTTTCAATGTTAGACTGTTGCTCTTCCTCCCTCCTTAGGGGGTCAGACCAATCTTCGCATACCTCAGGGCACTGTGGGCCAAGTGATGCTGGATGACAGGGCTTACCTGGTGCGCTGGGAATACTCCTATAGCAGCTGGACCCTCTTTACCTGTGAGATTGAAATGCTGCTTCATGTTGTTTCAACTGCAGGTAAGGTAAGGTCAGCTTTGGATGGGGGATGAGAGACATCTTGGAGAATTTGGAGGATTCAGAACCATGAAGATTGTCACTTGTCTGATTTGTTTACCTAGGTCTCAGGGACTATTCTATGATTATTTTTCTTTCTTTCTTTTTTTTTTTTTTGAGACAGAGCCTCAAGCTGTTGCCCTGGTAGAGTACTGTGGAGTCACAGATCACAGCAACCTCCAACTCCTGGGCTTAAGCAATTCTCTTGCCTCAGCCTCCCAAGTAGCTGGGACTACAGGCGCCCACCACAACACCTGGCTATTTTTTGGTTGTAATTGTCATTGTTGTTTGGCAGGCCCGGGCTGGATTCAAACCTACCAGCTCTGGTGTATGTGGCTGGCGCCTTAGCTGCTTGAACCATAGGTGCTGAGTCAATTTTTTAATAGAAGATCTTACTATGTTATCCTGGGTAGAGTACAGTGATATCATCATAGCTTACTACAACCTTAACTACCTAGGACTATAGGCATCTGCCACTGTGTCAAGCTAATTTTTCTTTCTTTTTTTTGAGATAAGAGTCTCACTATGTTGCCCTTGGTAGAGCGCTGTCATGTCACGGTTCACAGCAACCTCCAACTCTTGGGCTTAAACGATTGTCTTGCCTCAGCCTCCCAAGTAGCTGGGACTACAGGCGCCAGCCACAACGCCTGGCTGGTTTTTGTTGCAGTTGTTATTGTTTAGCTAGCCCGGGCCGGGTTTGAACCTGCCACCCTCAGTGTATGTCGCTGTTGCTGTGGCTACTGTGTTACAAGCGCCAAGCCTAATTTTCTACTTTTAGGGATTTTTTTGTTTGTTTGTTTAAGAGACAGAGTCTCACTTTGTCACCCTGGGTAGAGAGCCATGGCATCACAGCTCACAGCAACCTCCAGCTCTTGGGCTTAGGCTCTTGCCTCAGCCTCCCGAGTAGCTGGGACTATAGGTGCCACCACAATGCTCAGCTTTTTTTTTTGTTGCAGTTTGGTGGGGGCTGGGTTTGAACTCACCACCCTCAGTATATGGGGCTGGCTCCCACTCACTGAGCCACAGGTGCTGCCCCTAATTTTTCTATTTTTGTAGAGAAGGGATCTTGCTATTTTCCTCAGACTGGTTTCAAATTCCAAAGCTCAAGTGATCCACTTCAGCCCCACAATGTGCTAAGATTAGAGATATGCACCCCTGCGCCTACCCATTGCTTCATGATCTTAAAGGAGTTGTTTGCTATGAGGTCACAGTTTGTCTTTCTTCTCAGATGTGATTCAGCATTGCCAGCGAGTCAAACCCATCATTGATCTGGTCCATAAGGTCATAAGTACAGACCTGTCCATAGCAGACTGTCTTCTGCCTATCACGTCCCGCATCTACATGCTGCTGCAGCGGTGAGTCTCTTGTGATTGACTCTCGGCTGCCGGCAGAGCTCTCTGCAGTTGTTCTCTTGGTTTTCAGAAGGTGACCACATGCCCACCAAATTAAAGTCCACACACATTCTTCTATGGGTAGCCCTGGTATTGTATTTGTCCCCAGCTGAGGGCTATCCTATGTGTTTTTTTTTTTTTTTTTTTTGAAACAGGGTCTCACTTTATCACCCTGGTAGAGGGCTGTGGCATCATAGCTCACAGCAACCTCAAACTCTGGGCTTAAGCGATTCTCTTGTCTCAGCCTCCCAGGTAGCTGGGACTATAGGTGCCCACCACAATGCCCAGCTATTTTTTGTTGCAGATGTCATTGTTGTTTAGCTGGCCCGGGCTAGGTTGGAACTGGTCACACTGAGGGTATGTGGCTGGTGCCATAACCACTGTGGTACGGGCACCAAGCCAGACTTTCCTGTTTTTATATCTCTCCTAAGAGGAAGGACTGAGACAGCTTTTAATGATTTGTGATGGAACCAATTGTATGTAATTTATTTTTCATTTTATTAAATACAGTACATTGTTCTCTAACCAGGTTAACAACAGTGATCTCCCCCCCTGTGGATGTCATTGCTTCTTGTGTCAACTGTTTGACTGTTTTGGCTGCCAGGAATCCAGCAAAGGTGAGACACCACATCTTTCCAACAGACAAAAAAGGCAGCACTTGATATATGCCTGAAGATAATGTGGACATTTAATCTTCTTTTTCCTCTCAGGTCTGGACTGATCTTCGTCACACAGGTTTCTTACCATTTGTGGCACATCCTGTTTCCAACATGAGTCAAATGATTAGGTGAGCCAGGGCCTAGGGTGGGTAGAGCATATTTTCTAGAGAGAATCATATATGTTTCAGGTCTAGCCTCACTTTACGGATTTTAAGGAAGCTTGCCTGTCCACTTACTCTGTGTAGTCCTTATCTGATCAGCCCTCTGGCTGGAAATAGGAGAGTGAGTGAGGACAGGCTAAAGGAGATGGTGGGGTATGGGGCCCAGAGCTTCTGTCCTCTCAGGGCAGCACTGGTGGCTTATAGTCTTTAAAGCCTGAAAGTGGGAGAATGAGAAAAGATTTCTCATCCAGCTGCTTCCATTTTAGGTACATGGGAGTTTGCTCTATAGCTTAGAGAATATAGAACTGTCTAGATCCAGAGACTTTTCTTATTCTTCTTTTTTTTTTTTTTTTTTGCAAGTTTTGGCCAGGGCTAGGTTTGAACCCACCACCTCTGGCATATGGGGCCAGCGTCCTATTCCTTTTAGCCACAGGCGCCACCTGACTTTTCCTATTCTTAAATCACAGTAACTCTGTACTTTATCTTTTTTTTTTTAATTTGAGACAGAGCCTTAAGGTGTCACCGTGGGTAGAGTGCTATGGCATCACAGCTCACAGCAACCTCCAACTCCTGGGCACAAGCAATTCTCCTGCCTCTGCCTCCCACGTAGCTGGGACTACAGGCACCCACCACAATACCCAGCTGTTTTTGGTTGCAGCCATCATTGTTGTTTGGCAGGCCTGGGCTGGATTCGAACCTGCCAGCTCAGGTGTATGTGGCTGGCGCCTTAGCCGCTTGAGCCAGAGGTGCCGAGCCTGTACTTTATCTTTTTGTATGGGTGCTTGAGCTCGTCCATTGGACCACTTGGCAATACACAGGCCCCATCTTATTACCTATTTCCTCCTTGTTTTCTCTTGCTGATAAGACAAAAATGTTTCCTGATGTTCATTTGATTTTTGAGTCTCTTGATGTTGTACATCAATAAAACATGATCTTAATGTTTACTCTGGGTATAAAATTGTCTGGATTTGATTAATGCTCTTGCTGAGCTTTCCTATCTTATGCTCAAATCATCCAGACTATGGGGCAGCACTTGTGCCTCAAAGAGTAGGGTGCCAGCCTCATATGCTGGAGGTGGTGGTTTCAAACTCAGCCCCAGCCAAAAACTGCATTAAAAATCATCCAGACTATGATTCGTTTCTTGAAACCTGAAATTTCCTCTTTTTTAACCTCTGTCTCTCTGTCTTTTCCCAGTGCGGAGGGCATGAATGCTGGAGGATATGGAAACCTTTTGATGAATAGTGAACAGCCTCAGGGCGAGTATGGGGTCACTGTTGCTTTTCTGCGTTTGATAACAACCCTTGTCAAGGTATAGTCTGATCAGATGGTTCTGAAATAGTATCCCTATCCCCTGCTGCTATAGGCACTTTGTCTGTAGGCAGAACAGTTGTCTTGAAGTTATGGTGCCTACAGTTTCTGCGCATTGAGCACCAGCTATGTGCCAGTATATTCTTTTTGCAGTTTTTGGCCAGGGCTGGGTTTGAACCCGCTACCTCTGGCACATGGGGTCAGTGCCCTACTCTATGAGCCACAGGCGCTGCCAAATGCCAGTATATTCTATCATAGGAGCTTTATTATGTGAATTTATTTATTTATTTATTTTTTTGAGACAGAGCCTCAAGCTGTCGCCCTGGGTAGAATACCGTGGCATCACAGCTCACAGCAATCTCCAACTCCTGGGCTCAAGCAAGTCTCCTGCCTCAGCCTCCCAAGTAGCTGGGACCACAGGCGCCCGCCACAACACCTGGCTATTTTTTGTTTGCAGCCCGCATTGTTGTTTGGTGGGTCCAGGCTGGATTCGAACCTGCCACCTTAGGTGTATGTAGCTGGCGCCTTAGCCACTTGAGCCACAGGCACCGAGCCTATTATGTGAATATTTAATACTCAGGAAGTTTATGAGTTACAGCTAAAGAGGCCATATAGGTAATGCAGTGGCCATCAAGCTATTTACATGGTAGCCCAGGGTAATAGGTACATTGTTTATCATTTCCCAGTATATGTGTGTGTGTATATATGTACTCCTAATGAAAATTTCACAGTGGACCGTTTACTGTTACTACACAGGATGCCCTGTGACATTTTCTGTTTAGTCCCCTATAACTTTGTTTTTGTTTTTTAATTTTAATGTTTGGGGGATAGTCTCACTCTTTTGCCTGGGAAGAATGCTGTGGTGTCATCATAGCTCATAGCAACCTCAAATTCTTGGGCTTAAATCATCTCTTGCCTCAGCCTCCTGAGTCGCTGGGACTATGCCTGGCTAGTGTTTCTATTTTTGATAGAGACAGTGTCTTTTTTTTTTTTTTTGGAGACAGAGCCTCAAGCTATCTCCCTGGGTAGAGTGCCATGGCATCACAGCTCATAGCAACCTCCAACTCCTGGGCTCAAATGAGTCTCCTGTCTCAGCCTCCCAAGTAGCTGGGACTACAGGCGCCCGCCACAACGCCCGGCCATTTTTTGGTTGCAGCCATCATTGTTGTTTGGCAGGCCCATGCTGGGGATTCAAACCCGCCACCTTAGGTGTATGTGGCTGGCGCCTTAGCCGCTTGAGCCACAGGCGCCAAGCCAAGTGGACCAATTTTCTGTTGGTTGCATTTCACTGTATACTTTATCATTAATGTCTTTCAACCAATACAAATGAAACTAGATTAGCATTAAGGGTAGCATGTGCTATATGTGGGTAAAACATAACCAATTTAAATAATCTCATAACAAACATTTATGTTCAGTTTTTGGCTGTTACAGAGAATTCTGCAGATACAACATCTTTTTTCTTTGCTTTTTTAATCCTATGATTAGTTTTTTTTTTTTTTTTGTAGAGTCAGAGTCTCACTTTATCACCCTTAGTAGAGTGCCATGGTGTCACATAGCTCACAGCAACCTCCAACTCCTGGGCTTAGGTGATTCTCTTGCCTCAGCCTCCTGAGTAGGTGGGACTACAGGTGCCCGCCACAACGCCCAGCTAATTTTTTTTGTTATTGCAGTTTGGCCGGGCCGGGTTTGAACCCGCCACCCTTGGTATATGTGGCCGGTGCCCTACCCACTTAGCCACAGGTGCCACCCACTGTGATTAGTTGACAGAGATCTTTTAAAAAAATTATTTTATTGTGGTAAGAACACTTAACCTGAGATCTACCCTATTAAATGTTTAAGTGTATAATTATTGTTGACTATATGTACAATGTTGTGCAACAGATCTCTAGAACTTACCTTGCTTAAGTGAAACTTTATGCTTATTGATTGGTAACTCTACATTTTCCCCTGTCTCCATCCTCTGGCAACCATTATTACATTCTTTAATTCTATGGCTATTTTAGATACCTTATATAAGTGGAATCATGCAATAGGTGTCTTTTTGTGACTGGTTTGTTTCACATAGCATGTACAGGATTCATCTATATTGTTACATTTTACAGAATTTCCTTTCTTTTAGAGGCTAAGTAGTATTCAATTGCAAATATGTATCACATTTTCTTTATCCATTCATCTGTTGAGAACACTTAGATTGTTTCACATGCAAATTACATATATATTTGCCTAAATGTAGTTTAGTTTTAAAACATTGTTTAAGATGAACATGCAACAATTATTAATGTTATAGAGGGACAAGAGAAAAATGAAAACAAAGTTTTATATTTTATAAAAGATTAATCGAGGTGAACATATTAGCAGTAGAACTGGAAAATCCTTACTTACCTAGCTAAATAAAAGCAGTAAACTACTGCACCAGTATGTATTTTCAAGCAAATACAGAAGCAAAACTCATTAGCTCTTTAAAAAATACACACATTTAATGTTGGCAAATAATATTTTTGAACAAAAATTTGTGCACTTGTTGCTTATATTCTTACAATAAATTCCTAGAAGTAAAATTGATGGTTCAAGTGTGCAAAAGCAACTGTGCTAGTACTATAATGTATCATTCCTGGTGTCCTGTGGCTCAGGATCTTGTGCTTGGGACAAACCATAAATCATAAAATTTCAACACACAAATAAATAAAAGCCTGGTACAATCACTGGATTTATATATATAAGTTTTGTAAATAAAAAATAATTGGTTTAAATTTCCTAGGCTTAGACTTGATTTCTTAACAATAGAGCATATACTCAAATGTTAGAAAATGACTCCAACTAAATATTCCTGATGTGGCCAGGCGCAGGGGCTCACACCTGTAATCCTAACATTCTGGGAAGCCGATTGCAGGTGGATTGCCTGAGCTCAAGAGTTGGAGATCAGCTGGAGCAAATGAGAGCCCATCTCTAAAAAATAGCTGGTGTTGTGGTGGGTGCCTATAGTCTCAGTTACCGCGGCTGACAAAGCGAGACTCCGTCTCAAAAATAAATAAATATTCATGATGTTACAGTGCTTTATTGAGAGGATAAGCATAAAAAAAAGTACTTAATATAATGTTTTGTAATTAACAGAAAGCATAATACAGAAATATAAATTAGTGGAACTTAATCATAATTACATGCCATGTAAACTTACCTAAGAATTATTTTTCTGTTATCTGACTTCTTTTAATAAATAAGACTTTATTATTAAAATAAAAGAAATTTATGGTTCAAAGGATAGGTACTTGTTATTTTTCTGATACATTAATTTGTTCACTCATTTGTTTCATTGTTTATTTCTTTTCTCCTCTTTTGTCTATCTTATTCTTCACTGTGTTCTCAGCATCCATACAGTGCCACATATACGAGTATTCAATAAATATTTACTGGAAGAACACTATATCCAGATTGTGCTAAAGAAAATGTGTACCATATACACTGCTATACACTGAATTAGAGTGTATAGTATCCTCCATACTCTTGAGATTAGACTTTAGCAATCTTTTAAAAGTATTTTCCTATTAGATAGGCAGAAAACACTTTTTCATATATTTATTGGCCATACTTATTTCTTATTTTATGAATTGCTAGCTTATATCCCTATTTTTCTATTGATTTGCTTATATTTTTTATTTGTAATATTTCTTGTATACTAAGGGTAATGTTACTTAAGTTGCAATTTTATTTTTTTAACTTTGTTTATGGTATTTTATATTGTATAAAAAAATTCAAATTTTATACAGCCAAATATATGTTTTTTCCTTTATATAACTTCTGGTATTTATGTCAGTCTTACATCCCAATGATAATCCTGGCCAGGTGCAGTAGCTCACACCTGTAATCCTAGCACTTTGGGAGATGAGGTGGGAGGATCATTTTGAAGCCAGGAGTTTAAGACCAGCATGGGCAACATAGTGATACCTGTCTCAAAAACAAAAAAACAAAAAAACAAAAAACCAAAAAGGTAATATGCCATGTTTTCATGGTTTTATAAAAAGATTACATGTAAGTTCTAGGTTTAAATCCCTATTTTCCTTTTAGTTACATTTAATTCATTATTAGATATAAAATTCTATTGGAGACTGCTTCATGAGAAATAATTATTTTCAACCCACATACACATGTATCTATAGAGGTATATACATGCAGAGTGACATATTATTCAGGTTTTTTTTTTTTTTTTTGAGACAAAGTCTCACTCTGTTATCCTGGGTAGAGTGCCTTGCATCATAGCTCACACCAACCTGAAACTCTGAGGCTTGAGCAGTCCTCTTGCCTCAACCTCCTAAGTAGTTGGGACTATAGGTGCCTACCACCACACCCAGCTAGTTGCTAGTTTTTTCTAGTTTTAGTAGAGACAGGGTCTTGTTCTTGCTTAGGCTGGTCTTGAACTCCTGAGCTCAGGCAGTCTACCTTCCTCAACCTCCCAGAGTGCTGGGATTACTGGTGTAAGCCAACATCCCTGGTGCATATTACTCAGTTTTGAGCCCTTTTGTGTGTTTAATTTCTAACTGCTTCGTGGTAATATTTTATCTGAAATGTTAGTATTTTTAGATTTATTAATATATAGTATTTTTTAATGGTTGGCATGCAATCTTTTTTAAAAGGAACTTTTCTTAAGTATGTATTTATTTGTAGCTGGAAGAAAACATGGCAAATCTACTATTTGGCCAAATTAGGAATTTATGTCATTGAGGTTCTGAAAAAGGAGCCACTCACCTATAAGAATGTGTACACATGAAGATGGTCAAATGCCTTTAAAAAAAAAAAACCCAAACACTATTTTTTGACATCCATTATGGATCCAAATAATTTTCTCCTAAACAAAAGAATAGTTATTTGGGTGTTGACGAACTATTCTGTTTATTATTTTCTTCCAGGGGTTTAAAAACATTTTAGAATAACCCAATGGGAATAATTTTATTGTTTTATGGAATATTTTTAAAACTATAGCTGATTATAAAAAATAAAATCAGAGCAGAAAATAAAATTCCCCAATACACCATTCTCCAACACAGATATTAGTTTGGAATAAATACTTCCAGATTATTCAGTGCATCAATAATTATAAATTTCATTGAATCCAAGATGTTATCAATTGTAAGACACATTCTAATTTTATTTATTTTATTTTGAGATAGAGTCTCACTTTGTCACCTTTAGTAGAGTGCTGTGGCATCATAGCTCAGAACAACCTCAAACACTTGGGCTTAAGCCATTCTCTTGCCTCAGTTTCCCAAGTACCTAGGACTACAGCTGCCTACCACAACACTCAACTATTTTTTTTAGAGACAAGTTCTCAGTCTAATTCAGGCTAGTCTCGAACTCCTGAGTTCAGGCAATCCACCCACCTCCTAAAGTGCTAAAATTACAGGCGTGAGCCACGGCGGCTGGCCTGACGCATTTTAACTTTAGAAATGTGAAAAAATGTTCATCTTAAATTTGATGTGTCATGAACAGGATCATGTTACATATTTTTTCCCATTATTTTTCACATGAGATGTGAATATTTTCCCATCTAAACATTATTTTTAAGTATTAAATAATACTCAATATTGAATAATCTAGTTATTTAGATTATTTGTAATTTTAGATAATAAAAACAATGATTTATTAAACTTTTAAAAATATACCTCTGTATGATAGTGTTATTTCTTTAGGATAAATTCTTAAATGAAATTAATGGATTAGGGAGAATGTATATCATGATGCGTATTGATTGCCCTACAAAAATCTTGCAGCAGTTTGTTCTGCAACCAAGAAAAACTGCATGATGTTCTACAATCTACATTCTTTTTACTTATGCTAGAGACATCAGCCTTTTGCATTTTTCTCACCTAAGGGCAAAACATATATCTCACTGTTCTTTTAATTCTTGTTTCTGTGACTTTTACAGAAGTTGTACATCTTGTCACATGCTTATTGATCATTTTTATTTCTTCCTATGTGAATTATATATTCTTAGCCTTTGCCCAATTTTCTTGAGTTTTAAAGGGTCCATTTTGCATGAAAAATGTTGACCTTTTACTTTGTTTTGTTTTGTTTGACATTTAAAAACTGTTCTTTAATAGTTTCTTTTGTACAGAAGAGTTAGGTTCTCATGGAGTCAAACCTTTTTCTTTGTGATGTTTGACCTGGGTGTTGCAGTTTGATCTCCCTACCTAAGATTACAAAGTATTCCCCAGTAAGAGAAAGAAGAATTAAACTTACTAAAGACTAAAACTTAGAATCACACTATGTTTAGATAGTCACCATTTCTGTTTCTAAACAGAATCTAATATAGGCTTTGTCTGTTTGTGTTGGTAGACCTGACAATCAGCTCCAGTTAGGTGGAGGACAGAGGGCCCAAACTGAAGAGGGGCAACAATCACACTGGTTTTGTTTAATTAATATGGCTGACACTTCTGTTTTAGCTATTAGAAATGGGAGTTTGTGAATTCAGTCAAATGAGAGAATAATATTTGGGGAGTGTCTTAGTTTATTCAGGCTGTCTTAGTTCATAGAATGGGTAGCTTAAAAACAACATAAATTTATTTCTCACAGTTCTGGAGGCTGGGAAGTCCAAGATCAGGATGCCAGCAGATTAGGTATCTAGAAATGGCCTGCTTCCTAGTTCACAGATGATGATGTTTTTGCTGTGTCCTCATATGATAGAAGAGATGATCTAATCACCTCCTCCAAAAGCCCCCACTTCCAAGTACCCTCATACTGCCCTCTTACTGGGTATTCAGCTTCAACATATGAGTTTTACAGGGGTACGCATACATGCAGGGAGATTGACAGATTAATAAATAATACAATTTTAAAATTATTTTGTCTAATTTAGAGTCTTTTCAAAGACAGGCTTAATGAAGTTAAGAGAATATGTATAGGTGTGAACATTTCTCATAATCAAATATAATTTTAGTTGGAGCTTATTGTTAATTTTCACAATATTTTAATTCAAATGGATGGCTGAATTCGTCTATAAATTTTAACCTGGATAACATTATGGTCCACACTTCAGATCTCCTAGCTGATCTCTGCAGTTGTTGGTGTATTTAGCAGTCTCACAGTTTGTGGTTGTCACAATGAGATTACACTCTTCCCAATTACTAGGTACCGGAGGTGTCTTTGTTTCTTGGTGATCTGAATAGAAATGTAATTTTCACTTCAAAGACTGGAACTTGTTGGAGAAGGAAAAAGTGATGGCATTAATCATATTCCAAATAGACCCTCTTTTTTCCTGAGCACTTTGAAACATTTCATTGGTTATTAGAATCTTATTTGATTTTCTTTCCTGAGACCAACTTGTATCATGGATGGTAGATAGTATTATTAAACATTGTGGAAAAATTGCTATTCCAGGATATTATAGGCCACTGCTATATCTTCCTTATTATTTCATGTTCCTCCTACATATTTTGAATATAAAATCAGGCAGTCTTCTTACCATCACCACACATATTTTTTTTCTGCTATTAAGCCCTTTGCAATTGATTCCCTCTCTAGCCAAAGTGTTATATTAACAGCCCCTTTCTGCTAGTTATTGGCTTCGATTTGGGAAGGAGAATGATAATCACTCCATCACCTTCTTTCTCAGTTTTCATTCATCTACCTTCTGGTCTAGACCCTAGAAATACCTGATAGTTAGTAGGGAAATGTCAGAGATAAGCTGAAATCACAGAGCTTTTTTCTTTCTCTGGACCAGAACTTTATTTTGCCCTATTAGTGTTAATATACATATATAATTTTAAAATTTTGACACATAACGTTACACATGTTAGATTGTTTTTCTACTCTAGGGTCTCTTATAATTGTTGCTGTAGTAGAATTATATGTGTTCAACAGGTATACATAATGTATGTGCATTCAACACTATTTTATAGTTACAACTATATATGAACTCAATCCACATGCCTGCCATATTTCCTAAAGTTTGTTTAATCATTTCCTGACTCTATAAAATCACTTGCTTTGTATATCTCTAAAAAAGAATATCAGCAACTTCACTGAACTCTTTTAAAAAATGTTAAGAACTTGATGAAGGAAAGGGGAAATATTAGGTAATCTAATTTCCCACTAATTTTGCATCTGGTTTCTGAGTAACTCTGGCTGACTTAATGTTCCAAATAGGGGTAAAGATCCCAAAGGTGAATCTGGCTGCTGAGAGTGGTGGTGGATAACAGCCAGATACTCACATTATTCTTGGATTCCCTCAATTTAGAGCTGGGAGATATAGAATTGAGTTAGGCTGTGGAATTTTGAAGACCAAAGCTCTGCACGACAATTAACTAGATCCTGAATTAGATGTCTTCACTTAAGAGGGTGACTTTCTCCAAAGCATTCCAGCTAAGCCAGAGGATTCATTCATTCTCCCAGTATTTGTTGAGTCTGGTACTGAACTAGGACCTAGGGATGCTAAGAAAAAAGATAAAGAAATGATCCCGGCTCAGTGCCTGTGGCTCAATCAGCTAAGGCGCCAGCCACATACACCTGAGGTGGTGGGTTCGAATCCCCAGCCCGGCCGGCCAAACAACAATGATGGCTGCAACCAAAAAATGGCCGGGCGTTGTGGCGGGTGCCTGTGGTTCCAGCTACTTGGGAGGCGGAGGCAGGAGACTTGCTTGAGCCCAGGAGTTGGAGGTTGCTGTGAGCTGTGATGCCATGG
>CAUYQV010082962.1:0-19266 GCA_963574575.1 Galagoides demidoff | reverse complement strand
ATATATATAGTTATGGACCGAACTGTGTCCTTGCAAAATTTATATATTGAAGTTTTAATTCCTATTAGTTCGGAATGTGATTCTAGCTAGAGATGGAGTATTTACAGAGGTAATTAAGCTAAAATGAGCTCATATGGGTGGGCCTATTCCATTAGGACTTGTTTCTCTATAAAAAGAGATTAGGTGGTACCTCAAGGTAGTTTTGATTTGCATTTCTCTGATGATTAAGGATGGAGAGCATTTTTTCATATATCTGTAGGCCATGCGCCTCTCTTCTTTAGAGAAATTCATATTCAAGTCCCTTACCCACCCTGAGATGGGATCGCTTGTTTTTTTCTTGCTAATATGTTTGAGTTCTCTATAACTCAATAACTAAGAAAATGGCATGAAGGTTATGTTAACCAGTTTGATGAGTGTATTTCAAAATGTATATGAAAACAGCACACTGTACCCCATGATTGCATTAATGTACACAGTTATGCTATAAGAAATAATAATAAAAAAAAAGAGATTGGGGGCGGTGCCCATGGCTCAAAGGAGTAGGGCGCTGGCCCCATATGCTGGAGGTGGCAGGTTCAAACCCAGCCCTGGCCAAAAACCGCAAAAAGAGATTAGGGACACAGAAACACACAAAAAGATCATGTGAGGACATGAGGAGAAGGTCACTATCTCCAAGCCAAGAGAGGCCTCAGAAGAAACAAACACTTCCAAAACCTTGTACTTCTAGCTTCCAGGACTGTGAGAAAATACATTTCTATAGTTTAAGCCACATAGTTCGTGGTAATGCTCTGTCATCCCTGGGCGGGGGGGGGGGGGGAAACCATAAATATACATACACACACATGTATATAACACATATGCAAGTTTTAATACGTATAGGTAATCCACTTACATTATTATAAATAATGCTATAATACAATCATAAAATGTATACACTATATGCAATCTCTATATAATATAATATACATATAACTATATATAATAAAATATTTTATATGTACTATCACCAAACAAATGACGGGCTCCTTGATAATTCTATATACCACCCTTAATATTCCCACAGTGTCTTTTATACAAAGTTGTAGCATATTGTAGTGTTTAAACATTCAGACTCCAGAGTAAAATAGGCATTAGTTTTATTATATGCCCATATAACAACTCTATAATATTTAACTACTCTTAGCCTGAGGTCCTTTTTCTGTGTTATAAGGATAATAAATGCCCCTCATAAAAATATTATGACACTTAAATGAGTATATTTATGTCAATTCCTTAACAGCATAAAAAGTATATAGCAATTATTAGCTAATATTACTTTATATTATTATATATATAATATTATTAGTATATAATATATATTATTTATATTATTGTATATAAATAATAATTTACTCATTTTGAAAATAAACCATATAAATATAATCTAACTCAATCTTTTTATGAATTTAATGTCATATTTCACTATTAATTTTCAAATATTATTTTTAAAATAAATATATGTTTAGGTGATTTTTTACATGAATATTGTTTATGCATTAAATATATTTTGTAAAAAAATTCTCACATGTTTTTCTTGATTAATATTCATAGTAAATTAATTTAAATGATTATACTTCAGATGATTTTAAATGAGTACTTCGACCCTTTATCATGTACAGAAATTTGGGGGGCTTTTGTTGTTTTTGTTAGAGACAGTCTTACTCTGTCGCCTAAGCTGGGATGCAGTGGAACAGTGAGAGCTCACTGCCACCTCATACTGATGAGCTGAAGTGAGCTCCCTTGGCTGGGCTTCCCTAGCAGTTAGTATTGCAGACTCATGCTGCCACAACAGGCTAATTATTTTATTATTCTTGTAGGGAAGAGATCTCACTATGCTGCCCAACCTCCTAGCCTCAAGCAATCCTTCTGCCTTAGCCTACCAAAGTGATGGGATTACAGGTATAAACCACTGGGCCTGGTTTAGGGCAGATTTATGAACTGACTAGATAATTATCTTTTTTTTTTTTTTAACAAAATTATTATAAGGAGTGAAATACTTTAATACTTCTTTTGGAGAATGTTCTAACTTGCTAGTAAAGAGAACTCTATTATTACAAACCAAAAACGAAGCAGCTATCCTAACAGGTAAGGAATGTCAGCATTGCCTTTTGCCTGATAGTTTCTGCCAAATTCGTGAAACATTGACCTGCTTTGGACATTGTACAAGAGGGACAAAATCAAAGTCTAGATCCTACCCAATGTGGAGATCCTAATAAGGCATCCTAATTAAAAATGAGAATACAAATGTCTCTATCTCCTTTTAGAGGTGAATGGGTTTTTGTTTGTTTGTTTGTTTTTAATCTGAACAAAAAGAACAGAAACTTCTCTGGATTCTAGCACTGACGAATCCAGGGGGAAAATTCCTCTTGAACATGTATACCACAGCTAATCCTGAACATAGACTGAATCTCTGAATTCACAAGAAAGCAGTGGCAATACTTTAAGTGGATAAATTAATTCAAAATGATTCCAAATTAATAGTATCTTTAATTACTCAGCAGAAACAAATGAATAATCTGGTAGAAACAAATTCAGCCCTGGCTTTAACACATTTGCTCAAAAAATGTCAAAATATGTGATCAGTACAAAATCAAATGCCATAAAATACAAAGGAACAAAAGAATGACACAAGATGTAGTGAATTTAAACCAGCAGAAACAATACGCAGCTGAAAATATATGAAGAGAAAATTTCAAGTAACAAAATTTTTAGCAAAAAAGCGTATTTTAAATCTTGGCTAAATATACTCAGAAAAAAATAAGAAAGAAATATGGTAGTATAAGAAGGAAACTAAAAATAAGGAAAAATTAATTATATATAATAGACTAATAATTTTAGGTGTAAAATTAGAATTTTTGAACTTTAAAAAGCAATGAAAAATAATAGCTTAATAGATTTAGTAGAAGGCAAAATTAGTGAACTGAAATATATCTCTGAAAAAAATTCCAAAATACATCACAAAAAGGCAAAGTAAAGGGTAAAAAGAAAAGATTAGTAAGTATGTGAGTGAAATTCTACTCACTGAGAATGAGAAAGAATAGAAGTGAGATTATGCTTGAGAATTAATGAATTAATGAAAGATACACATTCACAAATTCCAAAAACCTTATGATAGAAAATAAAAAGAAATCTACACCTATAATATTCACAACACAAAATAAACTATGAAATGCAATAAAATATTGAGAAAGCAGAAAGAATAATTAAACTTACAATAAATTTCTCAATAGCAACAAATAAATTTAGAGTAAGTGGACTATTTTCTTTAAATTGACAAGCTAAAACACTGTCAACCTAGAATTGTATTTCAGCCAAACTTTTTTTTTTTTTTAATTGCTTGGGATTCATTGAGGGTACAAAAAATTAGGTTACACTGATTGCATTTATTTGGAAGAGTTCCTCTTATGATTGTGTCCCACCCCTAAGCTATTTTTTAGAAATAAGAGTAAAATAAAGATATTTTTAGGTAACAATAATTCAATTTATCAATTAAAAAACATTTTAAGGAATGTGCTTCAAGCAAAAGCAGGCGTTAGAAAAGATATTGGTAAATATGTGAATGAAAATTAGGAATATTGATCATATAAAATTATTCACATAGCCATATGGTTTTCTGATGGTAAAAAAAAAAAAATGGTGGAGAATAAAAAAAAAATGGCTCCCAATCACTACCTTAAACCATATACAAAAATTAACTTTAAAAAGATCATAGTCTTGAATGCAAAGCTTACATACAGAAAACTATACAACTTCTAAAATCTAGAAAGTAGAGACACAAATGACTGTATCCATAGTTTAGTGAAAGATTTTTTTAAAACAATAATATTAAAATGAAATAAAGTGGACTTTAAATTAAATTAAAGTCATTAAAATCATTAAAATTAAAAATTTTTGTTAAAAGACACTACCAGGTAATGAAAGAGAAACTTAAAAATTATGAGATATACATAAAGAAACATATCAAAAATAATTTATGGAATATTTAAAGAATTCTTAAAATTTGGTAGAAGTAGAACAACACAAAAAATGGATTGAAGACTTAGATACTTCTTCTCTTCCACAAAAAGTGCTAAGTACCCTAATTATGTATTTAGCAAAAATACATAAAGCACAAATTTTTTCTTTTAAAAAAGACAATCATAATATTGGCGTATGGACCACTTTAATAACCTCATAACTTCCCTGCGTCTGTAAAGTCTCTATCATCATCTAAGGTCACAATTTTAAGCACCGAGGGTTATACAAGATAGCTTAGGGGAGGTTTTAGTAATTTAACTTAGAACATATGATTGTACATAAAATATTTTACCAATAATTTTAAATAAATTCAAATTTGATTTCTAAGTAAATTTTTAATTTCATCTTGAAGTTAAGTACTGGTTAGTTTTAATTTTTAAAACTGATTTTATAGAAGTATAAGAAAGATGGGATTATTTTAAAGTATATGTCCTGATGAACACGGAAATACAACTTCTACAAATCTACTGACCATTGGCCATTTGCTCAAAGTTTTTCTTCATAAATTCTTCACATAAACATTAAAGATGGCTGTATAACATTTTAAAAATCAAAGAAAACACCTTTTTGCATAAAAACTTGTATGCCATCTTCAATAAATCTAAAACTATTTCATGGCATTTGTAAGATTCTATAAGGATCAATTTAATTTAGATTCAGAGCAAATGAAAATCTGAACAAGTATAGGAAAATTGTTTTTCAGGAAGCCACATTTGGATTTCTAAGGAAAACAACCTACACAGTTTAGCTATAGCTATACTATACTATACTATACTTTTAGCTATTTAGCTATAAAATCATTTTAACAAACAACAGAAATGTAAGTTGTTCAATCATGTCTAATCGAGCAGACATTCACTGAGTGCAAGGTACTGAAGCACTGAGGATAGAAAGGTAGAATGTAGATAAAGATCAGAAAAATGTTCTTCAAGAACTATCTTGGACTGCTATTTGATATTTTGTTAGAAAAGAAGTTAACACATTCCTTTTTATTCTCATAGTCATATTAAAAATACCACCTCATGTTACAGATGAATAAACAGCAGGAGACCATATGATAACAATCATGACAGTGACCATACTTTTTAAAACGTGCTATATGACATACACTATGGAAAACTTCGTATCAGTTTTCTCATTGCACCGTGACAATCACATCATGACCTCCAGTACCTTAGACAGTCCATGTACAAATGTTAGGGAAGTGAAAATTGTAGAAAATAAAATAGCTTTACAATGTGACATGGGTATGAAGTGAATTGGACTCTAGGAAGCTCAAATTAAGAACCCAAACTAGTGTCTTAAAATCTTTATATAAAATGCCTATATACATACATATTCTTTCATATTATATCTGACGTGAAGTTTGAAACATTAGAAAGTTTGTGGATACATCGCTTCTTGACCTTTGGCGAAGATCAAGTGTCAAAAGCTTGTGGATAGTAAAGAAATAGTTTATAACAATGCTAAGAACCTTATCTTCCTCTTTTTATTCCCTTATCCATTTTTAAGGTGGTGAACCTAAACACCAGATATACTTCACATACTACTGCATATAAATTTAGGAATGAATATAGTTAGAAAACACAAAATAGTATAGGCACAAGTTTTACATAGGATTCAATTTCTTTCCCGTTAAGAAACTATAAAGGCTCTGAAATTAGTATTCTCAGGGAAAATGTCTCTATCCTGCTGTGCTCTGACTATCCTCATCAGCCGACATCAAACACTCTACACTCGTTTTTCATGGTGTTCTTCCACTTACAAAATATAAAATGAATTTTACTACATCTTCTCCTCATGTCCTTTTAATTTTTTGCAATTTTTTTTCTTTAGTCTTTGCACGGATTGGAAATGCTGATATTTCAATCTTAATTATTCCTCCTTTGGAAGGTGGCCATCGTCAAACACTAAAAATGCTGCCTAAGTCTTTTCCTTATTATCCTATAGCAATTTTCTTCTGATTGCCTTTCAGTATATCTTTATATTCTTTGCATACCTAAGAACATCTGCCATGATTAGCACTGCTCAAGATAACACAATAAGAAGACTAAATTCGGGATACTGGCAAAGTTGGAAAACAAGAGAATGTGCCTACCTCCTACACACACACTGACACACATACAGAGACACACTTTTGAAATAAATTATATGCAAGGTGCCCATAGAATGTGGAAATAGAGATAATTTCTTATTTTTTTTTTACAACTTGACTATAATATCAGATGGGGTCATAATTAGTTATACTTTGTGGACTCTGCACACTCATAGATGCACACGGAGACACACACAGAGAGAAGGACTGAAGTTATTATACTGGGATAAATCAAACACTAGTGAAACTTTCTAAACTTACTTAATGATATTTCATTCTTAATTACATATGAAGTGGGTATTCAATAAATTTATAGCACAAGAAAATCATTCTGCTTCAGGTGGAGCATGAAAGTAAATACATCTTTAATCAAGAAACTAATAGTCATGCAAATTTCCACATGACTTATTCCCCCTGTGTGGCTGCACCATTTGAAGCCTTTTACATGTAATAAAATGTAAGATGAAGTATGGGAAGGCATAGACCTGTCAGTAAAAGGGCTATGGAAGGCTTCAGATAAGAGATGACATTTAAGTGGGATTTTGAAAGACGGATAAGAAATGGACTAACCTAAAAGAGAAACATTTTAGATAGGACTAATAGCGTGAGAAAAGATCAGTGATGTCAAAGTCTACAGCAATAGCCTATTTTCTAGCCTACCCTTTTCTAGTTCAGTATCTGTAATCGACTTTCACAAAGCTGACTCCTCCCTGTCATTTATCTCTCAGCATTAATACCACCTCACTCTCTAACCAAGGAGTGTTACCCTCACAGATCAAGTAAATCTTTATCTCAGCATCCAGTTTTGTCCATTTCCCCCTGCACAGATCACTACCTGTTATTTTAGATAGGATGGCTAGGGAATTACTCTAAGGGAAAGTGACATTTGAGCAGAAACCTAAGTGAGGGTTTAGGTTTGTGTGGCGAAGTGATAAACCACACAAAGCCGTGGTAGAGGATCATGTTGATCAGAAAGACCAGTAAAAGAAAATGCACGAAACAAGTCTGTATGCTCAGGAGAAAAGCCAAAGTGGCTTATGGGGCCCAGCAAGTGAGGCAGAAAGTGGTAGAACATGTGGTCAGAGGTTGGAACAGAAAGCATCTTATAATATCATGAAAGTTGGAGTACAACTGCAATATGGCAAAAAGCCATAGATGTTATTTTAATAAAATAAAGAACATATCATTTACATATATTTTTTAAAAGTATGATTTATGGGGAAATGACTGAAATATAAACAAAGTAGTTTCAGTTCAGCCTACCAAAAAAACCCTACCTATCATATAATCATAAACTCTTGGAAAAATTTACTTCCAGAAATATTATGTGATTTGTTCTCCATCAAGGAGACCATTGTTAAGTTACTTTCCAAGTGTTCCAGCCATTCATGTTAATCCATTGAATAGACTGATGTCCTGGATGCAGTACGAACTGAAAGACCACAGCGTAGGATATCACCGTGAACTAGACAAGAAGTGATAAGTTCACTGTTTGTCAGCAAGGATGAGTGAAGAAACCATTTTGGCCCTAAGGAGATAAGAAACTTTTCTAGGGAAAGGGAAAAAATACTGTACTGTACTACTATATGACTTTTAGTCCTGTAGCCTTATTTAATATCTTAACCTGGGGATATACACTGGGTGACTTGAGAGCTCTACTAGTTTAAGGCAAAAAACCTAAACAAATTGATAGTTTCCTGGCTTTTGCTGGGCCTATATCTGGCTCCACTGTAGACATCTATGGGAAGTTCTATTTTATTATACGTGTATTAGACCAATGAGAAACCATCAGGAAAATTTCCAAATTAGATCAGAATGTACTTTCACAATCAAGTATAGCATATATTCAAAACACTGCTCACTTTTTATTTGAAGCCATTGGAATAAACAGATTGTGATTAATAAGTATTTTCCCTAGAAAATCAAATCAATGCCTTTTATAGGTTATCCAGAAATATAGATGTATATAATCACAAACCCCCATAGAAACACACTAAATGGAATTTCTACTAGTGAAACAGGAATGCTTTACTATATACTGGAAGGAAACTCCTTGGTTTATAGGTACTCAACCCCTAAGATAGCCACATCAACATCAAGTTATTGAAAAGTACCATTTTTATCAGAATATGAAGTGGTGTGAAATTTCTATATACTCCTATATTTCTGTATCTTATTAGCATTGAATAAAATAATGAAGAAGAAACAATACAATCTATCCTGAAACTTAAAGCACATTATTATATTAAGAAATCAAAATAAGGACTGGAAAGCAGGACTTTGGAATAGTTGTGTGAGGGCCTCTGAAAATCCAGTTCTTTAAATAAGCAACAACACACAGGCAAGATTTGTCAAAATACTTCTGTATTTATCTGTCCTAATAGCATAACCCCAAATACAGAAAACACTAACAGAACTAAAAGAAGAAATAGACAAGTCCATAAAAATCAGAGATGTTAAGAGACTTCATTTAATAACTGATAAAAAAAAAAGTATCCAAAAAAGAGAAAAACTCAGCTAAGATACAGATTTGAACCACACATATGATAAGATTTATCTACTCAACACACATGTACCCAACAACTTTTAGAAACATACATATTCTAAAATGATATTCTTTAGAAATATACATAAAACATTTAGCAAACTGATCATATGACGAACCATAAAGCAAATCTTGACCAATTTCAAATGAAATAAGAGTATAATCCCAGGTCATCAAAGAATAAAGCAAAAAATCATTCACTAAAAGATAATCAGAAAATCCCAAAGTGATTTCAAAGTAAGCAACACATTCTAAAAAAATCAACTTGCTAAATAATAAAGTATAATTAGAATCAAACAGCATTTTGGAATACATTAAAATGGAAATACAACCTATCAAACCTGTAAGATGCAGGTAAAGTGGTGCTGGGAACAATAAATGTCACAACTGCCGATCCTGTAAAAATTAAAAAGAGGGTAGTGAGTTAGATTCAGTCCCCCTAAAGGCATGCTACAGTTCTAATCTCCAATACTTGGAAATGTGACCTCATTGCAAAACAGGTTATTTGCAGATGCCATCAATTTGAAATGAGGTCATTCTAGATTAAGGAAAGCCCAATTCAGTATGACTAGTGAGTCTATAAGGAAAGAGGTATTTGAAGACATAGAGGACAGCCACAGGGGAGAAAGCTGGAAGATCAGGGAGACAGAGATTGGAGTAATTCATCTACATGCCTAGGAACTCCAAGGATTGTCAGCTACCACAGTACCTAGTTAGGAGAATGCAAGGAAAAATTCTTCGGTAGAGCCTTTCAAGGGAGTATAGTCTTGCCAAAATTTTAATTTTGAACTTGTAGTCACCAGAACTCTGAGAAAATAAATTTCTGTTGTTTTATGCCAAAAACTGCCAAAATGAATGTTTTCCAGAATTCTAGAAATTAAACATAGATTTGTGAATATCTCAGAAACATTTACCTCAGAAAAATGATCAAATCTTTGTAAGCATAGTAAACTTTGTGGTCTTTTAACTTGCCTTGCTCCCATCCCTATCTTCCCAGCTCTGTGATAATGTCAAAAGTAGATACCTTGTGCTATGTTTTCTGTAAAAAACAATAGTAGAACAACTATTGAAGTGGGCAGAATGGACTTGAATCTCCCCAAACAGCTCTCTCCTCAGTGCATTTCCACTATCTTTCAGCTCCATGGAAACACTGCTTTTAAAGACTTGTCATAATTTGCTGTCTTAAATCTCTTTCACTCAGAAAAGCTTTAACCCCAGGGCATTTGTCAAAAACAATGAGCAGTAGCAGCTCAAGTTAAACTGTCTGAAGTGGAAAACAAGATGTGATTAAAAAATAAAAATAAAAGACATTGGTAAAAACTGTAAATGAAGATCTGGGGAGTCCAGACCCTAAGGGACTTTAAAAATCTCCTATGTAATTCTGGGATTATATGGGACCATGCATATATGAGGGGTTATAGACATGTCCAGGGAAGGGTTGAGGAGGCCCTAATCTCTCGGTCTGCCTGAAGTTATAGTCATTGCAAGAACTAAAGGAGACAACATTTTAAACTGGCAGAGGATAGAAGGCAAGAATGATCACCCACATACAGAGTCTATAAACTAAAGAGAAAAGATGGAAGACTTACTGGTTCAAGGCTGAATAGTAATTAGAGGGTAATTATTCTATGAAGTAGAATCAGATTTCCAATATAAGTCCATCAGGTGATGGATACAATAAAATCCTAGACTTCAACACTCTATAATTCATCCATGTAACTAAAAACTGCTTGTTCACCCTAAAGCTATTGAAATAAAAAAGAAATGGAAAGAAAAAAAGGCAGAGTCACCAAATAAACAAATATGAACAATGAATGATTTGTGGGGGAGACTGGGAAGATGGCTGGTCACAGACATCAGCTGCCAGTTCATCTGGGAAAGAAGGATAAAAGTGAAAGAAAGAAGAAAGACTGAGTGTGATTCTGAAGAAAAAGTACCAGAAAGTACAAGAGATTCTATGAGAAGAAGTTGCAGAATATATTGGCAGAGGCCAACCACTGAGTCTTGGGGTTCAGTGAAAAGGGTAGGTGGACTGGTTTGTTTCTCTGTCCCTCACATCTCTGGCAAGAAACAAACTTCCAAGTTGTTGGAGAGACTTTGTGTCCTCATGAGTCCAAAAGTTGCTGCCACCAGTGAAGTGGGAGCTTTGTGAGGACAAAGTGCCAGGCTGCCAGCCCCCTCTTGGCACTTCCCACAGCCAGAGACCTGAGAAAGACCACAGGTGCCATATTGCTTCTTCACTCACCACATACCTTAGTCCCCCACAGTGGGCTTCAACCTCACAGTTTTCATTTTCTCATTCCCACATAAATATTTTCCAAATCTGGCACAGACTGCAGGAGCCACAGGGAACAGTGGGTCCCTGGGCATCTTTGTGAGCCCTGAGCCTGAATACTCCAGAAAGGATGCCTTCCAGAGAGAGGGACAGAGACCACCAGAGTGCCATCTTTTTTTCTTTCATACACTTTTTCCTCTCTTCTCCCTTCCCTGCCCAAGGCTGCCACTTGAGACAGAGCTCTCAAAAGCTGCTGCTTGCCCTATGTTGGGGCTTCTAAAGAGAGTGAGGTTTAAATCATTCCTCTCAAAGAGCTTCAAGGGATTAAGGGGTGCTAGGACTGTGAGCTCCTTGCTTACTGGCCCTCTCAAGTACTGCCTGCCCAGCTGCTCCATCAGAGCAGGGCACACTTTAAGTGGAGAGGCATAAAACCTACTTAAGCAATTCATAGGCAATGTGAAACCAGCATCCTTCTCCCTGGCACAGTCCGGAATTGATCTTCAAAGAACCATGACAAATCTGCAGGCCAATTCTATACTTCCAGGTTTTGATTATGTTGCACGGGGTCACTAAGGGAGGATTTATGCACTAATCTTGAGAATTGAAGGAACCTACATGGACAAAAGTAGGTTGGCATTGTGGGTCAAGCCCGAAAACCTGGTGGAGCCTCAGTTTTGTGGTCAGGGAGGTTCCCAGCCTGCAGCACCATTGCTGGGGAGCTAAGCTAGTTTAAGCTCCTACCTGGCAGCAGACATCAGAAAGAAACTGCAGAGCAGGAGAGTGGAGAGAAGAGAGAAATCTGTTCCCATCAGCCACATGGTGGATTTTCAATGCCACCTGCCTCCACAAACATACTTTTTTGTCTGAATAGGGACACCTTAGTCCCTCCTGGGAACTTTCCCCAGAAGGCTGAGGGTAGACTTTTGATGCCCTACAACACAGGGCATCAGCTTTTGTAGAACCTGAGGGTAGTTTCACACAAGCTAGTTCTTCCTAGCCTCACTCTCCCCACCTCTGCTGTGGTGGGAAAAAAAGAAGTAACCTGGAAGGGCCCCATCCAACATGGGAAGGTCATTAAAATGCTTTTCTGGAGGAGCTAAAGCTGATAAGAGGTCTCCAAACAACATTGCAGCCTATTCACCCTGGAAAGCTCCACCTAAAGACAGAGAGACCAATTTGTACCAACCTTGGTAGCGTTTACTGACTCCATTATACAACGTGCAGTTGACTCTTACATGTAAGCACCACCTACACTCTCAGAGATTAAAGGGGGCATGCCAATACAATTCATGTTGTTAGGAAGACCACAGGGCCAGGGGGGAAGAAAAGGATGTCAACTTCCTTTATTATTCTTCTTCATCAAAGAGAGAAAAGGAATCTGTCCACACACATCACTCACCATTGCTACAGCCTGCAAAGAGCTAGCAATTGAGAAAATCTCCACATTAAGGAAATCTGTAACTAAGCATCCATCCAGAACCTGGGCCCCCATGAAAGCACCCATAAGCAAAGCCAAAGTTTCTTATGCAACAGACACTCCCTTATAATTGAAGGGAGAAGAAAACAAAGTCCCATTTAAACAAAAGAAAATACCAAACTAAGAAGAGCCAGCTGCCTCAGATAAGAAGTATTCAGACAGAACTCTCACTGTTTGAACAGTCAGAGCTAAAGAACATTCCTAAAAGGGGACACCAGCTCTCTAGGAACAGAAACCAACCAAAATGAAAGTATTGAAGTGACAGTTAAAGGATTCCAAATATGATCTATAGAAAAGCTCAATGAAATCCAAGAGAAAAGGGAAAACCACTAAAAAGTTCACAAAAGAGATTGACATTAAAAAACTACCAAATGCAACTTTTGGAAATGAAAAAAAATTATTTAAGAAAATACAAAACACAGTGGAAAGTTTGAAGAATAGACTAGATCAGGTAGAAGAAAAAGGGCAGAGCTAGAAGACAACTCTTTCAAATTAATTCAGTCAATGAAAAATAAAGAAGAGAGAATAAAGAAAAATGAACAAAGCCTGCACACAATATGGGATTATGTAAAATGATCAACCATAAGAATCATAGCCATCCCTGATGGTAAAGAAAAAGTGTGCAAAGGCTAAAAATGTATTTAAGGGAATAATTGTGGAAAACTTTCTTACTCTTTCTAGAGATTTAGACATCCAGATACAAGAAGCTCAACTAACATTTGAAATATTCATTGCTAAGAGGCAATCACCTACACACAGAATCTTCAAACAGGAAAAAAAAATTAACACAAAATAGAAACTACTATGAGCCATGAGACAAAAGACATCAAGTAAGTAAAACAGGAAATCTGTCAGGCTAACTGCAAACTTCTCAAATAAGAGCTTATAAGCCAGAGGGATTGGGACCCTGCCTTTAGTCTTCTTAAACAGAATAATAGCCACCATAGAATTTTGTATCCTGCAAAAGTAAGTTCATTACAGCAAGGAGAAATAAACTTTTTCAGACAAGCAAACACTGAGGGAATTTGTAAAGATGAGACTTCTCCTGCAGGAAGTACTTATAACTGAACTATATAGTGATCATCAAAATAGAAACTAAACAGAGTAAAACCATCCAAAAGCTAAAGTTCAGAGTTTATATACAAGAATAGCATAAGTGGTAAAACAAAGCAATGAAGTGATATCCAAACAGAATGAACAGAACAGTATCCAAAACATCAACTATATCCCTCAACATAAATGCCCTGCATGCCCAACTCCAGAGACACAGGCTGGCTGAATGGACCAAATTATACAAGTTATCTTTTGACTCCAGGCAGCACATAGAACCCACAAGAACTCATACAGACTCAAGATGAAGGGATAAAAAGAAAAAATTCCGTACAAATGAAGACTGAAAGAAGGCATTTGAAGCCATTCTCATATCAGATGAAAATGACTTTAAAACAACAACAGTAAAGAAAGACAAAGATGGACATTATATAATGGTAAAGAGAGCAACTCAACATGAAGGCATAACAATCCTAAATATTTATGAATGTAACAGAGGAGCACCCAGATTCATACAGAAAACCCTACTAGAGCAAAGAAAAGAGATATAAAAAACAGCATTGCAATTGCCAAGAAATTCAATATCCCCACTAACAGAACTGGATAGATCATCCAAGAAGAAAACAAAAGGAACTCTACATTAAATTAGACCTCGCAGATATTTACAAAACATTTTATCCAACTACTGAATATACATTCTTCTCGTCAGCACATGGAACATTCTCCAAGATTGATCATACCTTAGGCCACAAAACATATATCAACAAATTCAAAACAGAAATTGTGCCATGTATCTTCTCAGGAACAGTACAATGAAACTAGAAATCAACTCTAAGAGAAATACTCAGTTCTACACAAAGTCATGGAAATTAAACAACTTGCTGCTGAATAATTATTGGGTCAGTAATGAAATTAGGATGGAAAGCTACCTAAATCTTTGGGATTCAGCAAAAGTAACCCTACAAGAAAAATTCATATCCTTAAAAAACTACATCAAAAAGACAGAAAGAATACAAATTAATGATCTAATGGAACATCCCCAGGAACTAGGGAAAATCAAATCAAAACAAAACAAAACAGAGAGCGAAGTAGAAAACCAAACCCACAGCCAGCAGGCAAAAAAGACGCAGCTAAGGTGAGAGCAGGACTAAATGAAGTTCAAAATGAAAAAAACAATACAAAGGACCAATTATAGGAGATCAAAATTCAGTTGTTCTTTGTATGAATCTCCTTTATAACATGGTACTTGCTATATCTTTTCCTATTATCAGTGATTGTGAAGAAATGTACAATGACTACAAATTCTCATTATGCTCAATCTTGACCTGATTTCATGCTATGTAACTGTGACTGAGACAAAGTAAATTATATGTGTGGGAAACATGTGACAGGGACATCCAAGGTATGCATAGGGAACAGAAAGTCCAGGGAAGAGGCAAAAGTTACTGACCTGTGACACACAAAGGTAGGCAAGTGACTGTAACAAAGTTGCAGGAAGGAATAAGTGGCATATGTGTCAGCAGCAAAAGTTACAACCATATGCACAACTAATTAATCACTTAGCTAGGCAGAAACACCTATGGTGGATCCCAGTCAGACCAACAGCAGTAGGTGTCAAAGCATGTGTTTCCCATATTAGACACACCAACACAGGAAAATACATCTGCTACACAGTGTATCATAACAGTTTTCTTGTAATTTTTTTCTTTTATACTTCCTTGTTTGAATCTCAATAAATGCCTGGAGTTGAGGCCACACTTCAACAGTGTCCAGCCCACAGGTTCCTTGGTTGCAGTACGTCCAAGTACTCTGCATCATTCCCAAGAACCTGGAGGCTCCATGTTGCCTCAATCAATAAAACAAATTGTTGGTTCTTTGAAAAGATAAACAAAATTGCTAGATATTTTGCTAGACAAAACAGAAATAGAATACAAAGGACCCAGAATAGAAGAGAAAGCGCTATCAGAAATTAAAAAGGAGATATTTTAACTGACAACAAAGAAGTAAAAAATATCTGTTAATGCTCTGAAAATCTATGCATATAAATGCAAAATAGAGCAAAAGTGGACAAACTTCAGGAAACACACAGTCTCCCAAGACTTAATCAGGAAGAAATGCAATAAGCAATGTGGGCAATGTGATTTTTGTAGTAATAAAAATGATCTTCCAACAATAGCAACTAACAGCCCTGGACCAAATGTATTCATAGCCAAATTTACGAAGCCTGCAAGAAAGAACTGGTACCCATACTGCAGAAATTATTGCATAACTTCAAGAAGGAGGGAATCCTCCCAAATCATTTTATGAACAGTCTCACCTTGATACCAAAGCTAGGAGAAGACACAACAATAAAACTGCAGATCAACACCCGTTACAAACACAGCAAATACCAGCAATTCAAATTCAATAGCACGTCAAAAAAATAATCCACCAAGTGGGCTTCATCTCAGGGATACAAGGATGGTTCAACATACATAAATCAATAAATGTACTTCACCACATAAACAGAAGCAAAAAAAAAAGATGGTTATCTTAAGAGATGCAGCAAAAAACACTTGACAGAATTCAGTACCTTTCATTATAAAAACTATCAAGAAACTAGGAATAGAAGAAACATATCACACAATTATAAAAGCTATATATGACAAACACCAGCATCACAGTGAATGGGAAAAAGTTGGAAGCATTCCCACTAAGAACTGGAAGATGAAAATGGTGCCCACTGTCCCCACTTCTATTTATAACAGCTCTGAAAGATTTAGCCAGAGCAGTCAGGCAAGAGAAAGAAATTAAGGGTATCCAAATTGGGAAAAAAAGAAGTCAAACCATCTTTTTTTTTTCTCTTTGATAATATGATCTTACATCTAGAAAATTCTAGGACTCCCCTAAGAGACTCCTGCAATTGATAAATCAATTCAGCAAAGTCTCGGGGTACAAAATCAATGTACGAGAATCAGTAGCTTTTTTATACATCAACAACAGTCAAACTGAGGGTCAAATCAAAGACTCTAAACCATTCACAATAGCTTCATAGGAAATGAAATGCCTAGTCATATACCTAATCTAGGAGGTGAAAGATCTCTACTCCACATAGATAACCATGAAATAGTGAGGAAAGAAATCACAGTGACACAAATAAATGGAAAAACATAAGTGCTCATGGATCAATAGAATCAGTATTGTTAAAATGCTCATATAACCCAAAGTGAGATCTGATGCAACCCATATTAAAGCATTAATGTCATATTTCAAAGGTCTAGAAAAAACAATTCTACCTCTTGTTTGGAATAAGAAAAGAGCCTGAATGGTGAAAGAAATCTTGGGTAAAAAGAACAAATCTGGAGTCATCATATTACCAGGCTTTAAACTATATTACAAGGCTATAGTAACCAAAATAGCATGGGCTTAGCCCAAGGATAGAGAGAGACATAGACCAATGGAATGAGACAGAAAATTCAGATATAAATCCATCCACATACAGGCAACTTATTTTTGGTAAACTAGAAAATAATACACATGGATTAACAAATGTGGTATATGTATAATGTGGAATACTAGTCAACCCTGAAGAAGGATTAATTAAGCTCTAACTATTTGGATAGAACTGGAGACCATTATCCTAAGTGAAATATCTAAGGAGTGGAAAAACAAATACTGTATCTCCTCTCTATTAAGCTGGAACTTACTGATAAGCATGCATGTGCACAGAGAGAAGCAAAGCTCAGTGGAAATCAAGCAGAGGGGGGAAAAGGAGATGGAAAAAAAAACCTACCTAATGTGTACAATAAACACCATCTGATACAATTCAGACATAATTATAACAAAATCAATACATGTAAACTACATCATTTTTAACCTCTATTTAGAAATGAAAAAGAATGATTTACATATTACAGTATTTTATGAGTTTTCCAAAAAAAAAAGTAGTGTAAATAATAATAATAACAGCAACAATAATAAATGTTAATTAAAAGGGAGGGAGAGACAAACCCAGAAGTTAGGCAGATTAATAGAAATCATAGAAGAAGAGCTCAGCAGAAGCAGCCAGGGAGATGAGAGTAAAGGTACAAATTGCTAGACTGGGGACTAGTTGAAGAAAGGAAAATTAGGAGTTATCAAATATGGCAAGGATAGGATACAAGTCAAAAATGAAAGAGTAGGATATGAGGTCAAAAAGGGAAAATGAATATTGTAGAAATCTTGAACTTCTTAAAATGACTGAGGAGCCATAAAAAACATGACAGTGCTGGGATGACTTTAGTAGGAGCAATAAATAATTTAATATTAAGATTTATGTATAAATAACGTATGTAACTAAACTCATTTTAATCCCTCAATAGTTTTTTTTTTTTGAAACAAGAGTCTCAAGCTGTGGCCTTGATAGAGTGCTGTGATGTCACAGCTCACAGCACACTTAAACTCGTGGGCTTAAGTGATTCTCTTGCCTCAGCCTTCTAAGTAGCTGGGACTATAGGTGCCCTCCACAATGCCCAGCTTTCTCTCTTTCTTTCTTTCTTTTTTTTTTGCAGTTATCGTTGTTTAGCTGGCCCAGGCTGGGTTTGAACCTACCAGCCTCCATATATGTGGCCGGCACACTACCCACTGAGCTATAGGCGACACCCCTACAATAGATTTTTCCACAATTTCAAGTTATCATATGTGTAATGATGTATAATGCTAATTCCTATAGAGAATATGCAACAAATTGAGTTTTGAAGTTTACATTTTTTTAGTAGTAGATAAGTGTAACCATAAATTGTATTAATACACAATGTGTCTAGTAAGGACAAATAAAATCATATAACATTTCAACAAAGAAATTTAGTAGAAGAAATTAATAACATAAATGTTGAGGTGCTTAAAGCACAAATATACAAATAGAATTATCACAGAGATAACAACTGAAGGAAAAACTACTGCCACACGGGTGTAAGAACAAAGGAAATATGCTGGGATTATCAGAGTCTTTAAGGGACCCTGTTGCATTGGTACTCAAACCACAGAGTAGGGGCTTTGCTAGGCTAGGCTGGCAGAAAGCACAAATGAAAACAGGGGGAAGAAAACCCCTTCCCCACTGTTGCCGTAAGGGTCTCACGGAAAAGTGGTGTCACAAAGAATAAGCACACTTATTGAAATTGTGTCTTAAATAAAGGTGACCATCTACTCACTCAGGCAAAATGGCGAGCTTCTTTATTTGCAGTTGGCTTATATAGGGAATTTTGTACATGAGCACAATGCAGCAATGACCTCATTGATCCATTTAAACCATTTATGACCACCTGCCCTGTAAGTAGCTCCTCCCTGGTAATCTAATAATCCACCCAACATATACCTTTAAGCATAATCCTTTCAATATAACCTGGTTTAACATAACTTAATGAGGAACATGTTGTCAGTTATTACTTTCTTTGATCTTATCTGATGAAGCCTGAGGCTACGGGGGAAAGAGATGATTTGAATATCTGTTCTACTGACTATGCCATTTGGAGGCAGTTACTTTGAATCTTTACGCAAAGCATAGAGAAACTTCTTGGGCATGTAGGAGTTTGTGTGCAATCTGCTCCCATGTAGGCCTTAAGTCAGGGGGGTTTTTGCTGGAGCCTTTTATAAGTAATTCTCAGGGTGAATTTCTCAAAAGCCTTTCATGAGCCCAAGTTTCATCTGTGCCATTAGATACTTGTTTAACATTACCATTCCCAGACCTGTGAGCAAGTGACCTTCGTCACTTACCACAGATCAGAACCCAGACCCGTCAGTAAGTGACCTTC
>CAUYQV010082959.1:0-41174 GCA_963574575.1 Galagoides demidoff | reverse complement strand
GATGGAGTCTCAAGCTATCCCCCTGGGTAGAGTGCCATGGCATCACAGCTCACAGCAACCTCCAACTCCTGGGCTCAAGTGAGTCTCCTGCCTCAGCCTCCCAAGTAGCTGGGACCACAGGTGCCCGCCACAATGCCCGGCCATTTTTTGGTTGGAGCCATCATTGTTGTTTGGCGGGCCTGGGCTGGGGATTTGAACCCACCACCTTAGGTGTACGTGGCTGGCGCCTTAGCTGATTGAGCCACAGGCGCCGAGCCACCAGTAATTTTTATTCATCTAATAAAGGTGATAAAGTCAAACTGTAATGTATTTTTCTCTCTTTATTTTCATTTCCCAAATTACTGACAATTATTATAAGTAAATTTCTAGCAATAAACTTGAAATAATTTCTCTGAATTAGATATATCTGCAAGCCATTTTAAAACTTATTTTTAAATTTGAATGACTATTGTAGATTTTCCATTTCCTTCCATTTTAATAGTATATGTTTATCCAGATGTGTTGAGGATTAAACATATATTTAAGTTAGTAATTTCTTCCTTTACAGAACTTGTCAAAGTTCAATGATGTTATTGCATGTTAAGAATTGTGGTATAAATTTTTATAAAATGTTTGCAATTTATAAAAATGTTTTTAGAAATTTTGATAATCTCACAAGTCAGTTAAATTAACAGCATATCAGAATGTTCTCAAAATTAACTCTTTGGTGACCAGGGAAATAACATACTTGTTAATGTCACGGGCATGGCATCAGGAGGTCTTGATTTGACACCAGCCAACGATGAGACAGGTAGATCTTTCCTCAGCAGAGTGCCCATCAGACCATGTGAGGAGCACTTTACATGCACCAGTGTAGAGTGAGTATCCAGACTCTCCAGAGGAGTTCCAGCTCCACTACTTATTAGTTAATGTGACCTTGGGGAAGTTACTTAATCTTTCTTGTTTTCTCATCTGTAAAATGGGGATGATAAAAAGAGTACCTAGCTCATAGGGTTTCTGTGAAAATGAGGTGTTGTTTGCAAAACACCCAGAAAAATACTTGGCATAAAATAAATTCTATACAGGTACTTTTCTTTATTTTTATATGACCTTATTTAATTCTTACAGCCTCTTGAGAAGGGCCAGCATTGTGGGTGTGCAGGCTGCACAGTCCACAACACCCATGCTTAGAAGGGCCCATGGTTTAATTCTCTGCTGCTATTATCTTAAAAATTATAATAACTTTTTTTTTTTTTGGAGACACAGTCTCAAGCTATTGCCCTGGATAGAGTACCATGGCATCACAGCTCACAGCAACCTCAAACTCTTGGGCTTAAGCGATTCTCTTGCCTCAGCCTCTCAGGTAGCTGGGACTACAGGTGCCCACCATAATACCTGGCTATTTTTTGTTTGTTTGTTTGGTTGTCATTGTTTTAGCTGGCCTGGGCTGGGTTCCAACCTGCCAGCCTCAGTGTATGTGGCCAGCACCCTACCCACTGAGCTACAGGTGCTGCCCAACTTTTGAACAAGGGAACCAGCATTTATATTTTGCACTGGACCTGCATATTTTTCAGGCAGATAGTACAATTGTCCCTTAGTATTATTGTGGCTTTGGACTAGTAATATCCTCATTGTTCTCACCTGTCACGGCGTCATTACTGAGCCATCACAAGGTTCTTGGGAGAATTAATGAGATACTACATGACAGTGATTGGCACATATAAATTCTCAGAAATGATACCTCGTTTTATTGCCATCTACCTTTATAAAATAACCTAATATTTCTGTACTTCTATAAATTCATATTCTTGCTTTTAGTTATAAGAAACTTTTAGTGCAGTTAAAGGTTTACTGAAAGTACAGAGTAAAACCATAAAACTACTCGTTAGCAAAATTAAGCTAGGTTTATAAAGGGAAAAGATCACAGCTTTATTATTACAGAAATTCCTCATTAAAATTTAAAGCTTCTATAAATGTCAAAACTGAAGTTCTTTGTTCTATAGACCTAGACTAGAGAAGAATTCAAATGCTTGAGTTTGGGTGATAACCCATAAGACCTTGGAGAACCTTTTAAAATGAGTAATATAATCAATAAAAAGTATGTGCAATACAAAATAAACAAAAACACTGAAGGCTACATCAACCCAAATATTTATTCATAATACATTTTACTAATTTAACAAATGAATTAATGGAGTTAATTCCCTATACTAAGGCCCCTACACCAAAAGAAATGTAATATGGAAATGCTGGACGCTCTTAATTCATTAGCAACACCTCAGATGTAGATGACGATTATTGTTACTAATAAGATACTTCATGCTTTAACACTAATTATTATTGTGGAAGATAAGTAAAATATTTTTGTAGACTTTGATGAGATGTATAAAATATTTTCAAATAAAACATGAAAGTCAAAATAATATATATCCTTTTATGATTTACTCTAGAACATAGGCTAGAAATAATTCTCTACAGAGGATAAAATAAAGTTTTGTAAAGAAAATTGGTGTATAGTATTTGTTTTCAAAAATATAATTAATGGAAAATTATTTTATTTTACCTTTACAGAGTTTAGAATATATATTCTTTCCACAACAGTATTTACCAATTGGCTCGGTGCCTTTGGCTCAAGTGGCTAAGGCACCAGCCACATACATCTAAGGTGGCAGGTTCGAATCTAGCCCAGGCCCGCCAAACAACAATGATGGCTGGAACTAAAAAATGGCCACGCATTGTGGCGGGCGCCTGTGGTCCCAGCTACTTGGGAGGCTGAGGTAGGAGACTTGCTTGAGCCCAGGAGTTGGAGGTTGCTGTGAGCTATGATGCCATGGCACTCTAACTAGGAGGATAGCTTGAGGCTCTGTCTCAAAAAAAAACCAAAACAGTATTTACCAATTAAAACTAATGAAAAGCCTCTAGCAATCACAAACTGATTTATAATATTTTTATATCCATCCTCCAAATCTTAATTTGTTAGGTAAGTATACTCTGGAAAGATAATCTGATGATAGGAAGGTCAAAGCTTGAATTTCTGCCTTCATTTTAGAATCTGCCATTATTTCCATCTGTCAATAAAAGTAAAATATAATCATATCAAAGTTCTTCATTGCAGTTCTTTCATTCCAACAAACTAGTAAATCTACACTTGTTTTATTCTCTAAAACTGTGGGCAATGAGTAGCCTTTAAGGTCGGCCAGAATATTCTAGAGGTGCCACAGCTAAGAATATCAGGCTCAAGAATACCCAGTATGGATGCTTTCAATAATTAGGAATGGTCTGAGATCTTGTAATAATTTTTTTCTTTCTTTTATCCCCAAACTGTGATACAGCCATCAACATAGGTATATAACTAAGAAAAAAATATAAATAGACCAGCTCCATTCAGCTGATGTCATCTATTAGCATATACATGATTCATTTCAACAACTATTTACTGCCAAACAACATTAATGTTTGTTTTTGGTTAAATAAACTTTTAAGAAGGGTATTTTCAAAATACTATATGAATAGCCACTATTGAAGTGAAAGACACATATACTATGCTTGAATTTTAAAAAGAAACATACTTCTTTTCTCCAAAATGGTTGGCAGGTAACATAAGGTCTCTGTAGGATGCTGTCAAGTTTCATTTGGTCCCGTTTTGTCAGTGGGATCAAACTATCTTTAGGTATATTTAACCTGTAAAAAATAGAGCAAAAAAGTCAGTAAAAAACAAAGTGTTTCTATAACAAGAATATCACATATATGTTGCTTGTATTTATTTTACTATTTCAAGAAACTCAGAAATAACAGATAGGAAAATTAGTATAGATCTACCTCTTAAATCCAGAATTTGAGACACTGTCATGTTCTAGACCAGAAAGTTTTCAGTTTCGTTGTGGAAGCTTGTTTCCACAGTACATAAAATTCTGTTGTAAGTTTTTGTGTTCATGCATGTCATGCTCATGATGTGATGATGACAGGAAAGCAGACATGAGTTACTGAACAAAGGGCAGTCAGCACTGACAACATGTGACGTGGACACCAAGTAGTGGATAACTTTACTGTGATATGTGTTTTAAAAAGAGAACATGAGAAGCTGGGGATTTATGGTGTGGTCTACTTTATAAAGTTAGATCCTAGATTTCCCAGAAGAGTTGCAGTTTCAAATAGTCTTTTTAATGACTATTGAATTTGCCAGGGGCAGCTTCTGAATAGGGGTGACAATTTGATTGAAAGGGAGGCCTAGAGGATTCCCCTTGAAGCCAGGCTGTGCAGCAGCTACAGTGCTTTTCCTAGTGGCTTTTGAGAGCACTGATAGAATTTATGAGGTACAGTTAAGAGTTTCTCCAAGCCCTCCACCTTAATAATTATCAGAACATTTGTTCTGAATTTGTTTATTAATAAAATGGTCTTCAAACAAATAGATCATGCCCAAGGGATTTTGACCATTATATATACACTGAATTGAACAAAACTTTGATTCACTGGAGTATAAATATTCAAAAGTCAAAAATGAGATGTTTCCTCTTGACTCTCATTTTGTAAGGAGCTGATCACCCCCAACCTGTTCACATATTATATTTAGGAAACCAACACCTGTTGTCAAGAACTGCTCACTGCTTAAAAAATCCAGTAAACCTGGTGAAGTTCATTCTTACTGGCTAATTAAAACAATAAGAAAACACTTTAAAATATCACATTAGCACAAATTTTTAAAAGTGTTAATGCCTCTTACTCTCCAGGGAGAGCAAAATAACTTATCCAGAGGGCAATCAAAGTCTTTAAAATACATATACTTATTGACCCACCAATTCTTCTGGGAATTCAGCCTAAGGACCTAATTAAAGATGTGGTAAAGATTTATTTACAAGAGGGCCCATAAAGCAGCATCTATCAGAGCAAGAGATTTGGAAACTACCTAAATGTCTGGGTATGAGGGATTGGCTGAATAAACACTGGCATATCCAGAATCATAACTCAGTAATAGGAGACATTGAAAGAAGAAATATTTATTGACATGGAAAAGTGATTACATTGTATTGTGTAATAAAAAACAGATAACCAAGTAATAGAGTATGATGGCATTTTTGAAAAACGGTTATGCACAGATAACAATCTACAAAAGTAAAACATCTGGAGGTGATTTTTATCTTGTTACTTAACGGTATTTTTTTTCTATAATGAACTGATACAATAGATTTGTCAAATTTGAGGTTCCTAAACTTTAATAATCTTAAAATATTTTTCTTTTGAAGTTAAAATTTAAAATGATAAAATTGATTCACATAGCAAATGATGTCAATGTTATGATGTAATTAGATTCAATGTTTGTATTTTTAAGTATAAAAATTTATAAAATATTTTAACCAAAAAACACAAACATTTTTTAGCCAGCTGAAAGTGCAGATAACCTAATTCATGTATTAAGTATTTTAGAAGTTGAAACAGGAATGTTAATGAAGTTAATTCATAATTACATAATCCTGAGTCATAGTGGACAGTAAAATTAAAAAACATTAAGAGCTTTCTTTTATGGTGACTTTAGGGTAACTCTCACATATAACACAATGAGTAATTTTAAATACCCTAGTTCTGTTATACTGTCTAACCTTTTCAGATCGGAAGGGAGGAGACCAAGCCATCTAATAGCTGGAACTGTGAGATTATGAGCTTCAAAAGACATAGACTAAAATAAAGAACAAAAGTATATTAGGTGAGGCTAAATTGCAGAAAATTAGCATACTTGTTTTTGCAGCCAATTGTTTTACGTTTTAAGAAGGACAGGGCTAGGTGTGGTTGTTCGTGCCTGTAATCTCAGTAGTTTGGGAGGCTGAGGTGGGAGGACTGCTTGAGGCCAGGAGTTCAAGACCAGCCTGAGCAAGAGTGAGACTTCCATCTCCACAAAACATTAAAAAATTAGCTGGGCATGTGCCTGTCATCCCAGCTACTTGGGAGGCTGAGGCAAGGGGATCCTTTGACTTAGGAGTTTGAGGTTGCTGTGAATTATGATGACACCACTGCACTCTAGCCCAGTTGACAAATGGAGACCATGTCTTAAAACAAAGAAAAAAAATAAGGCTGGCTTCAAATGTCCAGAGTCCACAAAAGTAAGAAAATCACTGGGAGTTACACTAAACTGGAAGCTGGTTTTCAGTGAAGGTGTTAAAATTTCTCTGTATTTCTATATTAATTTTCTATAAAGCAGGACAGAAATGGTAGCTCACACCTATAACCCTAGCACTCTGAGAGGCTGAGGTGGGTGGATTGCTTGAGCTTAGGACTTCAAAACCAGCCTGAGTAAGAGTGAGACCCCAACTCTACTAAAAGTAGAAAAAACTAGCCAAAGGGCCTGTAGTCCTTGTTACTCAGGAAGTGGAGGCAAGATGATCACTTGAACCCAAGAGTTTGAAGTTGCTGTGAGCTATGATAATGCCATAGCACTCTACCTGGGGTAATAGAGTGAGACTCATCTCAAAAAAATTAAAAAATTTTTATAAACCAAAACTACCTTGCATTAATTATTGTGATTTCATCTTACACCTTGCTCTACTGTCTTTTTAATTTTGAGCTAACATGCAGGTACTTATGATTATGTTACATTATTTGTGTTTGTTAAGGTAAAATCCAAAGTCTGAGTTGTAGTTTTGAGTCCTTCACCCAGGAAATGTGCCATATACTCCTACGAGACAGGTGGGAACTAAGTGAGCCCCCTCCCTCCCACCAGTCCTTTTTATCTGCTATGAATTTTACCATGCATCAGAAACACTAGGAGGGCCCCCAGGGATTCTGGTTCTGTAGGTCTGGATGGGGAAGGAGATTTGCATTTCTAAGTCTCCAGATGATGCTAATCCTGCTGCCCCACTTTGAGACCACTGATATACGGTAATTGCAGACTCAGAGTGGTGAAATTTGGTGTTTTCATTTCTCCCTGTGGTGGGAGAAAAGGGATTGGCAAAGGCAGAATTAAAGACGATACAGGGTGTGGCTCAGCGCTTGCAGCTCAGGGGCTAGGGCACCCGCCACACACACTGGAGCTGGCTGAGTTGAATCCAGCCTCAGCCTGCCAAACAGTAATGACAACTACAGCCAAAAAATAGCCAGGCATTGTGGCGGGTGCCTGTAGTCCCAGCTACTTGGGAAGCTGAGGCAAGAGAATCACTTAAACCCAAGAATTTGAGGTTGCTGCGAGCTGTAATGCCACAGCACTCTACCCAGGGAAACATAGTGAGACTCTGTCTCAAAAAAAGAAAAAAAATTGCTATATACAGGGTGGGTATAAAGTTCATGTGCAATTTAAAACAGTTTAATGCAGTAGATTTCACATGAACTTTATGTCCACCCTGTATATAATATTTAAGTAAAAAAATATTTGGAGTATATTTAGCAATCAGTGTTGTTACTTCGATAGGTCAGGAAAGTGTAGGATATCTTGCTCCTTGCTGATCCCACTGTCATCTGTGGTTGCAGTGGTCATGCTGGAGCCTGGAATCACAGCCCCTGAAACACAATTGATCCTAAAATAGGAACTCTCAGTCTACTTAAGGGTGATAAGTAAATGCAGGTATCAATCCTAATTGATACAAAATATTTAAATAGTGAAAAAAGGAAAACCACTCTTCTATATTTACCATAGATCCATACTTATAGATGCACATTATTTCTATGCCTGTTAAAAGAAAGTTGAATATAAAATTAGCCTTGCTGTATATTACAAGTTAAATAATCTGTACTCTCAAATTTTATCTAATATCTGCAGTTTTAATTTTGTGGACATTACTGATAAAAAATTTATGGTTCTTAGTTTAATATGGCAAAAAACTCCCACTATAAATTGCCTCAAATGATTATAGCTCTAATTTAATTAAATCATTTTCTTTTAAAATGTTTTATGAAAGTGTTCTGAGAGTTGAAAACACAACTGCAAACATGACTCAGCTGCGACTACCATAGTGAACAGCCCAGCAATAAGCACCGTAGGGATCAGCATCTACGAGTGTGAACACTGGTGTGTGGAACGTATCCCACAGCTTCTTGACCAGAAGTCTCGTGTTCAGATCAGGAACTCCCTTTCCCTAAAAGCAAGATGAAAATTAGGCATTCCAATTTCAGCAGAATGAAATGAATACAACTATACCCTTATTTTATTAAACAATTAAAGGATAGGTGCCCCTATCTTAAATTTCAAGTTATAAAAGACTGGTGTTGACTGTGAAAAAAATGTATAATATATACATGTAACAAGTTAAAGGATGGGGATTATCCCAGTCCTTGAAAATAAGACTAAGGAAATACTTAAAAACAGAAATAATAAAAATCCTACAGACTTAAATATGCTCACTGCAGTGTCACCTACAATGGCAAAAACTAATATAAATAACCAGAATATCTAGCCACAGGAACATGGTGTACAGTGGTGATATGTACCAGCTGCAAGACCAGGTAGCCTGGGCGGGTATCTCAGCTCTGCCACTTCTTAGCAGCAGGAACTTAAATGAGCAAGGAAACCACTTGGTGGTTTGGGGCTCTGTAAACCCCTATAAGGTTATTATTGGAATTAAGTTATTTAATAACCATAAAGCACTTAGAAGACTACCTGGCTTAAATTTAGTGTTTAATAAAGTTTGAATAGTAGCATTAAAACAATAATTATGTAGGAAAGCAATTTAAAGTGTTACAACAATGTTAAGGAAGCAGCAAACCAAGTGACACACAGAGCAGAGGCAGAGGGCAGAGCACACACATGGATTAAGAATGGGCTCTGGATCTGATAGCTCTGAATTTGAATCCCCCTCTGCCCGTCATTGGCAATGTGATGTTGGGCAAGTTTCTTGGTCTTTTTCAGTTGTGGATCTATCTATAAAAGCAGGATAAGTATGTCTGCCACGTAAAGTTATGGCATTATAGCAACATGGGGGTCAGCCATCTGAATCACTGGCCTGGTTTTGATCAGCTGTAGGATTGTGGTGAATTATTTACCTGCATCCCAGTATCCTGTTATTAAAATACTGGTGATGTAATACCTACCTCATTTACCTGTGTCTTTACAAGTTAGTATATGATAAATAGCAGTAAATGTGAACCTGTATTATGTAAGGTGCTTAGCAGGGTTCCCAGCTCATCATGAGCACTTGGTGAACAGTGATGTATTTTAATGTTTTCCTCTGGGAAATGATAACACATGAACATCGTAGAGGAGTCAAACTGTACCAAAGTGAACATGGTTCCTTCTGAGCCTGGTCCCCAATTCCAAGCCCCCTCTTCTGGGTGTTTGTGAGGGATGTTTGTGGAAGCAGTAAAAAGAGCTGCCCAAGCGAGGAGGCAGGTTTAGGCAGCTGGACAGAATCTTGGAAGGCCTGGTCAGTTGCAAGAAGGCAACTGGGAAGTTTAGTGTAGAAATATCAGGCACTAACAAAAGTGTTTAAATTGGGAAGAAGGGCATTAAGGAGGACTAGTGTGGAGCTTTCAATTAGGTTGAGTGAGAGATAACTGGAGCCCCAGCTTGTCCAGAGGCTATCAGGGGTTGTCTTCCTGTAAGGATGAAAGCAGAATTGTTAAAGGAAAGGACTGAAATGAAGGACATTCCCAAGGCCAATTCAAAAGGCCTTGTTGACTGGGGTGTAAGGAGTGAGTCAAAATGCCTCTGCTGAGATATGACCATTGATAACTCCTGGACAAGTGAGGAACTCAGCTCTTCATGGAAGAAAGATTTTGCATGAAGTTTTAGAAATATGAACTTGAGGTGATAGCCAGAGTTGAGGCTGTTTAAACACCTTGGAAATTCCTGGTCTATGACCCCAAATGATGCATTATATTGAAAACAGAATATTGTAAAGACAATGAATCACCATGTTAGTATATGCTAGCTTTGGAATTTTAGTAAAGGTGGATAATATACCGTAACCATGATGCATGGAGACATTTTTTTGCAAAAGTTGTCATCTAGGAGCCGCTGAAATGTTGCATCTTTTTCTACAATTAATAAAAATTTTGCATCTGTAATTAAATCTTTGAAGTTAAGGCTGATGAATTAGAGGCAAGAGTATTTCAATTTAATAACTAACTAAATTACCGTGCCATATAGATCAATCAAAGCAGTTACAGATATAATATTTTCACTTTTACCTTCAAATATACAAACACATCCATTCATATATTCTAATATTTGTCTCTCACTATATAATGAGCTCCTAAAAGACTCCTAAAGAGGGGACTACGGTGTGTTCATCTTGACTGCTATAGGGTCTAACTTGTTCTTGACAAATTATGAAGGCTTGGTTTATAATGAATAAACGCACATTCCAAAAGTTTAAATAGTTTTCCCATTTAAAGGATACTCCGAATTCCTTGAATATTAGATGGCACAGCAACAGCCTAATTAAGAAAAGTTTTTATTTTAAATAAAAAGCAAGTACAATCACATTTTACAATTTATCACAATGTTTTCATTTTTCTTCAACTCTATCAGTCATTAGAAACTTATTCCTCAGTAAGATAGTAGTAGGAAACAGATGTGCCCCTCAGGGAGAAAACAAGCACCTGATCCACAGAATTCTCCCAGCAGAACTAGTTTAGGACTGTGGGCCCTAGTACCAAAGCCCACCAAATAGTTTAGTATTCATTACTTTCAGAACCACAAAACATCATGAAGATTACTAAATAATCATGCTAAAAATGGTCAAGCCACATTCTACCTTAAAATAACAGTACATTTTTAAAAGAAATGTATATGTTTCTTTCTTTTGTTTTTCTTTGAGACAGAGTCTCACTGGGTAGAGTGCCGTGGCATCATAGTTCATAGCAACTTAAACTTTTAGGCTCAAGTGATCCTCTTGCCTCAGCCTCCCAAGTAGCCAGGACTACAGCCATGTTCCACCATGCCCAGCTAGTTTTTCTATTTCTAGTAAAGATGGGATCTCTCTCTTGATAAGGCTGGTCTCAAACTCCTGAGTTCAAGGGATCCTCCTGCTTCAACCTCCCAAAGTGCTAGGATTACAGGAGTGAGCGATCATGCCTGGCTGTATGTTTATTTCAATAAGACAATTGACAATTATATTTTGCAACTATGTAATGTACACCCCATAAAGCAGTAATCCCCAACATTTTTGGCACCAGGAGCTGGTTTCATGGAAGACAATTTTTCCACAGATCAGGGTAGTAGGGTGGGAAGGTTTCAGGATAATTTAAGCGAATCACATCTCCACCTCCAATTATCACGCATTACATTCTCTCAAGGTGTGTGACCTAGATCTTTTGCAAGGACAGTTTACGGTTGGGTTTGCACTCCTATGAGAATCTAACACTCCTGCTCATCTGCCAGGAGGCAGAGCTCAGACAGAGATGCAGGTGACAAGCAGCTCTTCATCCTGCTGTGTGGCCAAGTTTCTAACAGGCCACAGACTGGTATCTGTTGGTGGCCCAGGGGTTGGGACCTATAGCTGTAAATCATACACCTAGTCATCTTTCAGTTTTATTTAAAATCTTAAGCTCTGAACTACAACAATGCGAGAAATAAATACACTTCAGGTTTGACGCTCATAGCTCAGTGATTAGAGCACCTGCCACATAACACTGAGGCTGGCGGGTTCGAACCTGGCCCAGGCCTGCTGAACGACGACAGCTATAACAACAAAACCTGGGCATTTTGTGGGCACCTGTAGTCCCAGTCACCTGGGAGGTTGAGGCAAGAGAATCACTTAAGCCCAAGAGTTCGAGGTTGCTGTGACTGTTATGCCATGGCCCTCTACCAAGGGCAACATAGTGAGACTCTGTCTAAATAAATAAATAAATAAATTTCAAAATCAAAGGAATTGAGAGGGAATTAAAGCGTGAAAACATTAATGATGCTTACTGTTGCACCACCAGTACAATTCACTTTGGTGCCGTCTTCCTCAATATATCTTAAATTGCCAGCAATTAAACCTTTTGATGTGGATATCTAGAAAAAATAATAGACATACCTGAAACCTTTTCACTAATGTATTTTATTCTGTAAAGTCACTCTTTGTGTTCACCTGCTAAATTATTTGTAATTTAAGAGATGAAGAAGAAAATATATAAGGGTATTTAGGACTTAAAAGTATTTAGTAATCCATCTGTTTTGATCCATTCATCCAAAAGAATACATTGAGAACAGATAATTTAAATTTATAGTGAGAAAAAATAGTATCAAATAATATCAAAAGGTAAAGCTTATATTTATATAATTAATACATTTTGTTTTACAATACAATATTTTATATTAAGTGCTACTTACTATATGCAGACTTCTCCTTGGCACTTTTAACATACAAGAAATGTCACTGATAATATTGTCCACAATAGTCTGGTTACCAAACAGTTGGCTGTCAGTGTAATATATGTCTCTATGAAAATTTAAAAGATATACTCTTAATTAACTATATTCTCTTTAAATATGACAAGTATTGGAATGCTATTTGAAGAAAGCTTTAACTGAATGAAAACACAATATATAAAGAAAGTAATTTATTACCCGTAGTTTAGTCTTACATAACTTTTCAAAGCATATAATAAAAGTTAATCCAACTAAATCTCGTATTACATTTTAAAGAGTAATTTACTAGAACAATATATTTACCTCTTGGTTGCATAAGTGTTGCTCTGTACTAATTTATAAATCATGGACAATATTTTAAGAATTAGAGCTGGAAAATGAGATGCAAAAATAAATTACTCATCATTTCTCCTACTAAAAGACACTGCTATTAAGGATTTTAACTTATTTTCAGTTACTTTCCCTAACATTTAAAAAATTACCTTTCCAAAATAGAAGGATTAAGAACAGAATAATTGCTTAAAGAATTAGATAAAGTTAGTTGCTCTATGGACAGCAGAACTGAGAGGATAATTTTTCACTGAACTATATTCCTTGAAAAATACATTTATTTTGAAATGATAATCTACTTCCATGGTTATTGACAATGAAAAATTCTAGAAATTTATTTCAAATTCAAGTGTGATCTACTGAAGAACAAGTAAAATTATTTAACTAGGAGCAAATAAAATCTAGAAGGTGACAAAATATATTTATTGTTTACTACTAAAAGCTAAGGAAGATTAATTTACCAAACTTTTGAACTGATTTTGGTGAATCACTTTTGACTTTTCTTGTGATACAGTGAGGTACCATCTGAAGTCCCACAGAATCGTCAAACCTGTCATTTTGTTTAAAGTAAGAGAATAAAGTGAAAAAGACTTAACATCTGAAGACCAAACAACATATGCTTAATGTTCTCTTCTACACATCATATAAATCCCACATTTCTTCTGGCTCTAAGCATTAAAGCTTTAAGATCACCTGGATTGTAAGCACCTGATTCCAGGTGGTAACTAGGTGATTAGGTTTGTGACATAGAGAGGCACCAAGATGAAGCATTTAAAATAAATCAGTTAAATATCTTTGATTAGGGAGTATGTGTGAGAGAGAGAGAAAGTATGTGTGTGTGTGAGAGAGTGTGTGTGTGTGTTTATGTTATAGGTGTATTTCTTTCCTGGGAAGACATTTTAGTGTACCTAAACTGTTTTCAAATATTTCACAATTTGAGCTTTTTACTCATTTTAATAACATACTTATTTTACTCATTTAATAACTTTACTCAATTTAATATAAAATATTTTATTTTTTATTTGCCTAGATAGTTACATTACACAAAATAACAATTTATATTAGGTTGTTAAATTGAACTGCCCAGCCTCCCCTAAAGGGGGCAGAAGGCACCAGGCAAAGATACCAGGTGTCCGCTGCTTCAAAGCTAGATGAAATCCATCTTTCAAAATGATGCGAAATATGATTCAAAGCATATGGTTTACATTAATTATATTGATCATAAAATAGTGAGTGAAGACCCTCAAAATTCCCTCTATTCTATGAGAACCATTCTTCCAAAGTTTTTCATTATTTAGTAGAGAAGATTTAATAGCCTAATATATCTATACATAGATAACTAGGTTTAAGAACTTTGATAACGTTGTTTGCTGATTTTACCCCTCTCCAACAAATGACTTAGCAGGGGTAGAAAATATGCCAGGAAAAAAAGCCTCGTATACATGCTTTACCTTCAGGATACTTTTATTTCCATCTGAAGTATCAGGACTGATTATGCTTCCTCTGAGCAAGTGGTTTGCTTTTGTAGTATAGGTGAGAAGTGAATCCATCCTATCTCCCCCTCTGAGAGCTAGAAAGCTCAGATTGAAGCTTAGTGTCTATTTTAAGCAAGATTATAAGACTTTATCACGTACATTTTGAATTGTAACCTCTGTTAGTGCTCTAGTTTTTTTTTGTTGTTGTTGCTAACATTGTTTTTCATTTGCCTTATTTTTCACACCTACTTCTTGTTTACATATTCTGTAGAGTATGTACATATTTCGTAAACTTCCTAAATCTGGCAGGGTAAAGGCAATAAAAAGAATGAGATCCAACTATAAATTCGAATAATGACATAAATATATAATGTATTTAAAAACGAAAATGCAAAATGCCCACTTTATATTTTCCCAGCTTGATCTGTTGTCTATCGTGAATGCAGGGGCTTCATTTCTTGCCAAGCTTGTGATTATGTCTTGGATAATATTTTCTATAGATGCAAGAACCTCAGAACTAAAACAATAAACACATCATGATTCAATCTTAATAATAAATTATAACTTTATAATATATCAGATTTTCTCAGCTGAATACTAAAATCACTTTCTGTTCCATTGGTTGGTTTTTTTTCCATTGGTTGTTTTTTAAGACTAGATAATCCATATCAATAATGATCGCTCCCATTGAATCTTGCCATCAATACTGCAATAAAACAACTGTGTTTACAGTGGTTACTTACAAATAAATTTTGTTTACTTGCGATCTTTTCTTTTTCCTCTCTCTTACCCTGAGATGCTTGTAATTTTATATCTCAATTACCACTGAATTAATATCTCCCTTTACACTGATGTCTAGATTGGGGTGGGGAACCCATGGCCTTCTAGGCCCCTGAATGCAGCCTTTTAACTAAACCCAAATTTTACACAACAAATTTAAAGCCCTCACTAAGGACCTAGAAGGCTATGTGTAGCTTTAAGGCTGCAGGCTTCCCACCCCTGGACTGGATTATCTGATTTACAGATATATTTTTGTCTCCTCTTCATATTAACCTAGTTTGGGTGTACATAAATACAAACTGTTGGCTTGAAATACTACTTATAAATGTTTCAATTAAAAATGATGCAATATTGGCTTTGAATTTCTTTCCCAAAAATGGAATGAAAAAAATACTTCAGAAGACACACATCTTCTCCGCGTACATTATCCTAGTTAATCCTGTGCTTTAAAACCAGCCCTTTCGAATTTTAGGGCTACAAAAAGGAACAAGTTTAATCATTACCATGAAAAGAATAAATCATGACTTCTGCACCAGTTGACTTGGCAACCACTACACCCCTCTATGGCAAAATGCTAAAGCTGAGCCCAGTTTTCTGTCAGCTGACTTTCAATGTCACAACCCATCAGCTTCAAAACCTGCTGCTCTGCTGTGAGCACCATTTGCGTCGTCCAGGATGAGAAATAAACATGAATCTGGAAAATGGGCAAAACGTGGAGGGCCATTCTTCCCACAGGGACTGCAGAGTGTTTACTGAAAAATTAATGTTATCAGAAATGGACTTTAAAACATCTGCCGTTTTCTAACACTGAGGGTAAAAACAGACCCCGTTGCGGGCGCCCCCACCCCCAGGTGAGACGCACCTGCGACAAGGGCCTCCCCGCTGTCACCTTCCTCCGCCCCCCAAGTTCTCTCTCAATCTTAGACCCTTTGGCAAAAATTAGTCTGCCTGTGGATTGGGCTTAAAAATAAAAGAAATTCGTTTGGGCTGAAAAACCTTTGCAGATAACCAGAAAAGCAGCTCAAGGAGCAAAACAGCCGAACAGCTTAAGCGAAAGTGGCCAGAAAAGGAACCGCGTCCCGACCCGAGGAGCTGGCTACTCCCTGTAACTGCAAATAAGTCATTTAAAGTAGATTCATTCGCCCAAGTCAAGAAAAACGTGGAATTATTCCAAATGCCTTAAAACGTGTTGTGGCGCTCAGCTGACGGAGGACCTGCGACATTCCCGTGCCCACTGTCTTCCCTCTACAAAGTCCTGAAGCTTTTTAAGTTAAAATTTTATGTGGAAAAAAAATTAAAATGCAAAGCCAAGCTAGGCCCCAAACTCCCTGAGCTGTAAGGATCTTAGAAAACCTTCAAAGCAGGGATGCTCCAGGAACATTCCAGAAGATTCTAGAAGACATGGGGAAGCTCCTGGAACGTTCTAGAAGGAACATCCTAGTAGACATAGGAAGTGCCTGGAACATTCTAGAAGGGAGCTAGGCTACACGGAGGTGCCTGTATAACCACAGAGGGGGCAGTTGCGGGTAGAGAACTGAGGGAGTCCTTTCTGGGCTCTGGGCTGGCCGCCACTGGGCCCCCGCTCCGCCTCAGCACCGCGGAGGCTGCGGCCGGGAGGCGGCGCCCACATCCCCAGCGGAGCAGCTGCCCCCAGCCACCGGCTGAAGCTTCAGCCAGGCAGGAGCTTTGTACCTAGAAGCCAGGCGGGTCTCCCCGGTGGCGGGTTCCCCACCAGCACTCCTCAGGTCGGCCAGCAGGGAAGCCCTGTGCCGGTCCAAAACCTCGAAAAATGAGGCGTCGGGCCCCATAGGTGCGAAGGCCATGATGGCGGATGGCAGCAAAAAGCCCACAGGCCGCTCGGTGAGTTTTACCGCGTCTTCCTAAGTGGCGCTGCGCGCGCCTTTCCCGCGCTTTCTGAGCCGGCGGCGCCTGCGCACGCTGCACCCTCCCCCCCCCGCCCCCCACCACGAGGCCGCGCGGACACGCCCCCAGCAGGGTGCGCATGCGCGGAGCCTCTCAGGTGCGGTCCCACCTGCGAGGCCGGGTGTGGAGGGACACTTTCCAGAGCCGGGGGGACCAGAGCCCTGCCGCGCTCATCTGAGAGACAATTTTTATAGCCTGTTTGGGATGTTGGGCCCAGGTTTCATTGAGATGATTTTAATATTTTGAGGGGGCTGGGCCTCTTGCGCTCCAGCGGTGTTTCTCCTCTCTCCTTCCATTCCTTCCTCTTTTCCTTTCTTCTTCTCTTTTCTTCCTTTCTCCTCCCTCCCTCCCTTCCTTCCTTCTTATTCTTTTTTTCTCTTTCCCCTTTCCCTTTCTCTTTCCGTCTCATTGTCCCTGGATCACAGCCCACTGCAGCCTGGAACTCCTGGGCCAGAGCCATCCGCCCGCCTCGCCTCTCGGGCTGCTGGGATTACAGGTGAGCGACCCCGCGCCCAGCCCAGGGTTTCACCGCGCAAATAGTTGTGGACATCAACTATGTCACATGCAGGTCTAGGCACTGGGTTCGGCCCTGATGAAGGAAAATTCCTCCCTTTATTAATGTTTAGGTATCGTGGTCCTCTACCAGGCCGTTTTCACTCAGCCTCTCCTAATTCCCTCGAGATCCCCAGGAAGTTCCTGATGTGATCCCGAGAACCCGAGAAAGGTGCACACAGGCAAGCCTGAGTTACAACCCCAGCTCTCCCACTTTGTAGGAAAGATTTAGTAAATTGAAACACAGGACAGCCAACTAAATTTGAATTTCAGGTAAATAACAAAAACTTTTTTAAAAAAAGATGACCTCCTGTGTAGTATTTGGAATGTATGTCACTAAAACGTTATTTCATAGCTGGGTACAGTGGTTCGTGCCTGTAGTCCCCGCTATGCGGGAAGATGGCTTGAATCCAGTTATTCTGTGGTTTATTTGAAATGTAAACTGAACTGGGCATCCTGAGTTTTATCTGGCCATGCTACCATTTTCCCACGCTCGCCCTGTGCAGACTGGGGGACCCATGCCCTTCTCTCACTTGCTCCAAGCCTTCCAGACCAGAAGGTAGGAATGTCGAAACCCTAGGAAAGGAGTCCTAACTCTGGGGATGAGAGCCTGGAGCAAGGTGGCTCTGAGCTTGCATGGATGGGGTACTGAGGGCTTCGCCCCAGAGTCACCCCAGAAAAGTTGGTTCTTTCAGTTCCGGTTATCTGATTGTTTTCAAACTAAAACTAGTTTTTCATCATAAACAATGGACCTTCTCTGTTGAGACTGGCGATTGCCTGTGTCGGTGGTGGTGCTCCAGTACCAAGCACCATTACCATTAGCACAAATACTTCCTCACCACATACCTCACACTAGTTACTCAGGACACACTGCACAAAGCGGGCAGAGACCTTCCTTTCAGGGAGCTCAGTCTAAAGAGTACAATCAGGTGAATACTTAAAATATTCAGTTGGCTGGGTGAGAGGTACACTTAAAACAGATCAATATAACCCTAAGAGGTGAAAATTATTGTGCCCATCTTACAGATGAGGAACCAGAGGCTCAGAAAGATTGAGCACTTTGGGCAAGATTGCACATCTGGTAAGTAATGGAGCTGAGAGGTAAACCTTGACTCCAGGTTCATACGTTTCACCATTGGGATAGGAGACACCTCTGGAGGACTGGCTCAGAGTGTGTCATCATTTTGTGGGGGCTTCATTGGTGGTAGCCTCAGTTTTCTCCTCTTTTAGATGACAGTGTTACAGCATGTGGGAACCAACAAACGAAAGGCTGATGAAGAGAGAGGGGAGTCAGTGACATCAGCAAGGCTTGTCTGCTGGGACCTGCTTCTCTCTCACGACTAGAAACATTTTTGTCCATTTTTCTTGTCTCCTGAGGACATTGCTCAACACTAGACTCAAACAGATGTCAGCAGCCTCCTATCTCTGACAGAATGAAGTCCTGAGCTGGGTGGAGGCCGAGGAGGGGACCAGAAAGGTGAAGGGAACAAACCAGTGATAAACCTGCAGGGAGAAGCCTCAAGGTGCACTTGAAAGGGCCTGGCTGGGGTTTGCTGGGGTTTCCTGGACGTTGACAAAAGCACCTCCCTCCCATCAGTGCCCTGCCTTCCCTGGGTGGGCATCCCCCCACCTCTCAGATAGCTGGCAGCCCAGCCCCAGCAGCTGCTGAACCAGCTCCATATCCAAGTCAAAGGTCCCAGCCTCAGGCTGTGAAAAGGAACCAGAGAACCCTTCTGCCCCCTCCCAACAGATTGCAAATGAAATTGGCAATGCCAACTGGCAGGCCGTGCAGCTACCTAGTTCTTTCTACCTTTGGGCCAGCTAAACTTTCCCCCAACCCCACCCGGTGGATCTTTCCTCCAAGCTCAACCCCAGGCCCAAAAACCTGTCTTAGGGCCAAAAACCCCTGCAGGTTGGAATGCAGCATGGGTTAAAAGGGAAAGGCAGGAGGGTGGCACCTGCGGCTCCCATGTGGGTAGGCCCCATGTACCGAGGATGGAAGGTTCAAACCCGGCCCTGGCCAAACTGCAACAACAACAACAAAAAATAGCTGGGCATTGTGGCGGGCATCTGTGGTCCCAGCTACTTGGGAGGCTGAGGCAAGAGAATTGCCTACGCCCAGGAGCTGGAGATTGCTGTGAGCTGTGATGCAACAGCACTCTACGGAGGGTGACGAAATAAGACTCTGCCTCTGGAAAAAAAAAAAAAAAGGAAAAGCGAGAGATGAGGAGTGGGGAGGACAGCAGACTGTGAAATTCAAGTCAGGTGGTTCTGATACAGGACAAGTGGTATCCCAGCCAGCTCATGGAGCTGGAGAGGGGCATGGACCAGCTGCCTTCGCCTTGGCAATGTTGGTGCAGTGGCAGCAAGCCGCAGGCTGGAGGGTGGTCAGGGGGGGTCCCCATTTCCTAGACCTGGGAATAAAAGGGACTATAGCCATTCATTTGCAACCCAGACATGTCCCAGACAGATGTCCCAGACACACTAAATGTAACTACCAAGCCCAGCTAAATGTAACTACCGAGGGCCAGACATGCCCCAAATACAATGTCCCAGACATGATGTTCCAGACACACTAAATGTAACTACCAAACCCTGCTAAATGTAACTACTGAGGGCCCCATGCGACTATATAGACCCCTAGACCAAGAGCCTAGAGACAGACAGACAGACAGAGAGGGAGAGGGAGCACTTTTCTCTCCTAACTCAGAGTTTTCTGTCTCTGCCAGGAGCTCTGGCACTTCTGTATTCTTTTCTGTAAATAAATCTCATCTTACCACTTATCTCGGTCTTTGAATCACTGAGACCAAGAACCTACTGAGGAGCAAAATTCCGGTATCAGTTCTTTAGCAAGTGCAGGTGAATTTTAAACTAATCTAGATTCTTAAGGAAAAAGCAGTAGAGAAAAATGCATTCTATTTTCTTCACTTTTTGAGGATTTACCAGAATTTTTATGTTAAGGTCTTTTAGTTTAGGTTTTAAAACTATTATAAGAATGATATGCGCTGCTCATAAAATATTTACATAATTCAGAAGTGTGTGAAGTAAAAGTGAAAGAGAAGCCCCCCACTGCCGCCACAGCCATCCTGGCTCCACTGCCATCTGTCCTGCTCTTAACTCTGCCACCTCTGGGATCCCCAAATTGTTCCTTCCTTGGCACTTGCCCTTCCCTTAGCAGCTTCAAATCCTTTGTTCCTCTTTTTTTTGAGACAGAGTCTCACTCTGTTGCCCTGGCTAAAGTGCAGTAGCGTCATAGCTCACAGCAACCTCAGACTCCTGGGCTCAAGTGATCCTCCTTCCTCAGCCTCCCAAGTAGTTGGGAATACAAGTGCCCACCACAACACCCAGCTAGTTTTTTATTTTTATTTTTTATTTTTTTTTCTTTACAGAGTCTCATTTTGTTACCCTCTGTAGAGTGCTTTTCCATCACAGCTCACAGCAACCTCAAACTCTTGGGCGTCAGCAATTCTCTTGCCTCAGCCTCCCAAGTAGCTGGGACTACAGGTGCCTGCCACAATGCCCATCTATTTTTTTTTTTTTTTTTGGTTGGGGCCAGGTCTGAACCCACCACCTCCAATATATGGGGCTGGAGGCGCCGTACTCCTTTGAGCCACAGGTGCTGCCCAATGCCCAGATATTTTTTGGTTGCAGTTGTCATTGCTGTTTCATAGGCCTGGGCCAGGCTAAAACCTGCCAGCTTCAGTGTATGTGGCTGGCACCCTACTCACTGAGCTACAGGCACCAAGCCAGTTTTTCTATTTTTAGTAGAGATGGTATCTTGCTCTTGTTCAGGCTGGTGTTGAACTCCTGAGCTTAGTCAATCCATCTACCTCAGCCTCCCAGAGTGCTGGGATTACAGGAGTAAGCCACCTTGCCTGGCCTCCTTTGTTCCTTTTCATTCCCAACACTTCCTCTCCCCACCCAGTCCAACCTGGCAAATTCTGCTGGCTTCAGGTCACCCGCTGAACAACTCCCTGGACCCACCATGCCCCCCAAGTTATAGCTCCTGCTTTCCTCCTATCCTGACATACCTATATTTCCTACACTGCAAGCCCACGGAGAACATGGATGGGACGGACCCTGCACCCCACTGTTCCACGTGGCATAACCCTTTGTTGGATGAATGAATGACTCCCCGTGGGGTTATCTCTCTTACCTATTCATCACGGTCCATCCCAGATATATTTCTGCACATGCCCACATTAGTGTGAATTGTTTATAAAATAAGACTTCATTCCGTGTGCTTCTGATATTGCTGCTGGTGGTGATAATAGCAGCTGCAGTTTGCTGACGTCAAACACTGGACCAAGTGCTCTGTGAACAGAAGCTCACTTACTCTCTCCCATTTCACAGGGGAGAAAGCCAACGCTCTGAGAGGTATAAATAAAGCTGCTGGGCTTCTTAGACAAGTGGCAGAGCACCAATAGGAAGATTTCTTTCATCTAAGTTGCTGTGTTGCCTCAAAGTCAAGGTCATTTTGTATGATAAATTATTTAATAGTTTACCTTTCTTCCTTTTTTTTTTTTAGCCAGTGGGATGTGTGATGTAAAAGAATTTGAAGAAATTAAGTTAAATCTAATTTAATAAGACCACCAAAATATGTGCAAGCCTGTTGGTCCTCTTAGTAGGGAAGAGAGGACGTCTGTTTGTTTTTGAGGAGGAAGTGCTATCCTCGTACTACCATGGTAGAGACCACGGACTATGGTGGTCCCAACACCAGCTTCTGGGCCTGTCAGCTCACGACCAGGCTTTTTTCATCTACATCCACATTCCGTATGATCCAGCAACTCCCTGCTGGATATATATTCAAAGGAAATGAAATCAATCTATTGAAAAGATATCTGGACTCCCACGTCCTTTGCTGCATTACTCACAATAGCAAAGACATGGATCATAAATTATTTTTATAGTTTATTTTCATCAAGGTGCAAATAAGGTCCATGGGTGTTGGTTGATATGTCTCTTAAGTCTCCTTACTTCTAGGGGTTCTCCTCCACTTATCTTTCTTTGCAGTTTGTGTGTTGAAGAAACTGAGTCATTTGTCCCAGGGAGTTTTGTGCAATTATTCGTTTGGGGGTTGGATCCCTGTGGTATCATTTAACACGTTTTTATGTTCCAGGTATTTCCTGCAAATTGGTGGTTAGAGGTTTAACTGTTTCCAGTTTGATTTTTTTTTCTTTTAGTAAAAATATTTTATAGGTGGCTTGAAATATTTAGGACTTCCATTATAACCTTCTAGAATGTCTGTGGCTGGGGCCTCTAAGTTGAGAACTTCAGAGCTAGCCTAAGCTTCTTATTGACTGAAGGAGGCTAAGTCAAGCTCAGCAGAATCCCTGTGGCCTGCAAATCCCTTCACAGATTTGCAGAGGAAGAAGCCCAAGGAGGGCTATACTTATTTATTTATTTATTTTAACATTATTATTATTATTATTATTATTATTTTGTAGAGACAGAGTCTCATCTTATCACCCTCAGTACAGTGCCGTGGCGTCACACAGCTCACAGCAACCTCCAACTCCTGGGCTTAGGGGATTCTCTTGCCTCAGCCTCCCAAGTAGCTGCGACTACAGGCGCCTGCCACAACACCCAGCTATTTTTGTTGTTGTTGTTGCAGTTCAGCCAGGGCTGGGTTTGAACCCGCCACCCTCGGTATATGGGGCCAGCACCTTACTCACTGAGCTACAGGCGTTGCCCACTTATTTTTTTGAGACACGGCCTTACTCTGTCAACCTGGATAGAGTGCTATGACATCATAGCTCACAGCAACCTCAAACTGCTGGCCTTAAGCAATCCTCCTTCCTCAGCTTCCTAAGTAGCTGGCACTACAGGTGCCTGCCACAATGCCTGGCTAGGATTTTTTTTTTTTTTCTATTTTTAGTAGAGACAGGATCTTGCTCTTGCTCAGGCTGGTCTCAAACTCCTGAGCCCAAGCAATCCACCTTCCCCAGCCTCCCAGAGTGCTGGGATGACAGGCGTGAGCTACCACACCTGGCCCAAGGAGGGCTTTAGAAGGAGCAAGTTGCCTCCTGTGGATCTTCAGGGAGTTTTCTCAACTGGTCCCCTTCCTGCTCAGTGCATGCAGGGTGGCTTTTGCCAAGGCCCAGCCTGACTCATCCTCTCTGCTTTTTATTTCTTTTATCCTCACACCCTAACTGGGCTGCTAATTGCTCTCCTCCACCCTCCCCTATGGTTGGACTTGCTGAGGCTGTGACCTAGAGACACCACAACACAACTGTGTGCAGCCATGCTCCAAAACCTCGTCTCTGCTTTATCTGAAAATCAGTCAACTCTCCACAGAGACTTGCTTTGATTTAAGGAGACTTAAAATGCTAAGGCAGTTTTCCTCCTCCTCCTCTCCTTGTCTCCTTTCATTATTTATTTCCCATCTTTCTAAGGCTTCTTAGCAACTTGTTTTGATAGAAAGAAACTGTTTTGTGAAAGTCCAGAAGGACTGTGAAAGTTCAGTGTTAAAACCAAGGTGAGGAAACCCCAAAGGCATTTTCCATCTGAGTCCCATCTCTGCCTGGGAAGTCCCATCTCTACCCCTCAGAAGGACGGCCTGACTTACATGTTGGCAGATTCACGATTCATCCGAGAACACTGTAAGCAGCTTCGTGGTTCCCAGGAAGAGAAGGAGAGTCCACGAAGCACAAGATCGCCGATGCCCGCACACATGTTGCTGCTGTTTTGGTGGGAAAGGCGGGTTATGTAGAAGACAAAACAGATAAACAATGTAAATTCAATCACGACGGTAAACTCATGTGATAGGAAAGCAGGTGACTGGGGAGTCTCTCCCATACCTGAACACAGAGGAGGGCCTGGGGGTAAGCTCTGCCGACAGAGGAAAGAGTGAGATTCCCTGGGGAGTTTCAAGGTGGGAGCGAAGGCAGCGGGCCTGGCCAGGAGACCAGCAGGGGGCTGTCAGCCCTGTGAGGAGTTGGGACTCTATACTAAGGCAGTGATTCTAATGGGCTGATCTTGCTCCCAGGGGACATTTGGCAATATCAGGAGACTGTTTTGGTTGTCACCACTTGGGAGAAGTTGCTACTGGGAGCTAGTGCGAAGAGGCCAGGGAGGCTGCTGCTGTCCTGCAGGGCACAGGAATGGTCAATCCCAAATGTTAACAGTGCTGAGGTTGAGAAACCCTGGTTTAAGAGTTTGGGAGGCCACTGGGAGAGTCTGAAGCAAGGGAATGATGTTAAGAAAGGAGACTGGATTGCAGGAGGGGGTGGAGGCAGGGAGACTCAGGAAAAGTGTTGCGGATGTCCAGGTGAGAGATGCCCCCAGACCAGAGTGCTGGCCTTGAGGATGGAGAGAAGGCAAATGTTTGGGAGTTTTCTTTTTTTATTAAGGTAAGCCACGGTCAAACTTGTTTTGGAAATTCTTTATACTATATCAAGATAAGCAGTCTCACTCAAATCCCAGAGCAAGACTTGTTAGGTTTGGATCTTGGCTTTGTTACTTATTAGCAGGATTCTCAACCTCTCTGGGCCTCAGTTTCTTCACCTGTGAAATGGGGGTAATAATAGTGTCTGCCTCAGAGTGCTGGTGTGAGGAGTAAAGTAGTTAATACATGCAAAGTGGTTAATGTATGCCTAGAATATTGTGACTATTTAGTAAGCATTATATATTATAACAAACCCTCTTATGAGTGTCATATTGACAAATTAAGGTCTTTGAGAAGACCTGCAGGAAAGATCTTGCTGAATCTGTTTAGTCTGTATTTATCAAATTTATTTTTCACCCCCCGCCCCCCACAAACACTCAGTGAGTCAGGGATCTTAGACAACATTTTAAAAACAACTTCATTGAGACATAATTCATACACCATAAAATTCCTTGCTTTAAAGTATGCAATTCAATGGTTTTTAGTATATTCCCAGAGTCGTGCAACCATCATCCCAATCTAATTTTAGACTGTTTTTGGCCCCTCCTCTCCTCCCCCCACCCCCGCGCAAGAAACTCTATTAGCCACCTTGTCTCTCAGGCCCCTTCCCTCAGTCGCTGGCAACCAGTAAGGCACTTTCTGTCCTTAGGGATTGTCTTGTTCTGGATGTTTGGTGTAAATGGACTCGTATTATACGTGGCCTTGTCCTCACCGGCTTCTCTTCACCCAGCATTTTTAAGGTCATCCATGTGACCCTTGAAAACACTGCACATGCTTGAAAGCCTGTGCTGTGCTTCACTCCTTTCTCTGACCAATCATATTCCTCTGCGAGGACGTGTTGTATTTGCTTACCTGTTCTTCAGTTGATGGACACTTGAGTCATGTCCACTTTTTGGCAGATACAAATAATGCTGCTCGGAACACTTGTGTACAAGTGCTTGCGTGAATGTGTGTTTTTAATTCTCATGGGCAGATACCTAGGCGTAGAATTGCTGGGTCATGTGGCAGCTCTGTGCTCAGCATCTCTGAGGCCTGGGGTGCTGATACTTTGTCTCCCTGGCCTTTTCCTTCCTCCTGCCTCCTCTCCCCCCAGCCTCCCCTGTCCTCTCCGTGGTCCTGGCTGCTGATCAGAACTTTACTACTTTCCAGCTGTTTGATCTGGAGCAAGTGATTCACATTTCTCTGGAGCTTCATTTTCTCATCTGCAAAATGGGTATAAAGATGAAATGAGGCTGTCTGAGTAAAGGGCTTGCTCTCATGCCTAGCAGTCAATTGGTTGAAGCTGTACGATTGCTGGTAGCATCCGTGAGTGAGTGTTGTGAGATCTTCTTGTGAAATGCAGGCATTGCACATGGTACGTGCTGGCAGGTGCAGCTGCCAACACGAGGTGAGGACTCCTGCGCTTGTCTCTTTGGTGGGACACAGGACACACATCTCTTCACCCTCACTAGATTTTGCCAAATGAATCTCTAAAGTGATTGAACCAAGGTACAGCCCCAGGTTAGAGTCCTGGCCACACCATCCTTGCCAGCCCCATGATAGTGCCAGCATCTCCTACTTTCTGCCCATCTAGTAGGTGTGACACAGTGTCAGCTTGTGGTTTTAATTTGAATGCTAGGTCCTTTACCTGGATTATCTAGCACTTGCAGACACCTTTGGAGGTAAATACTAGTAGTATTCCCATTTTGCAGAAGAGGAAACAGGCTTTGAGGGCTCGAGAGGGTGGCCTATAACACTCGAAGCCAGGCGGTCTGACTCCAACAGCTTGGGGCTCACAAATAAACAAGAGGAGGACCTCTGGGTGACTATTTGAGACTAACAAGCAATTTAAGAACAGTGTTCCTTCTCTCGTTCAACAAACAGATGTTGAGCATCTACCCTGTGCCAGGTCTATGAACAAAATAAAATCCCTGTTCCTAGGGCTTATGGCTCAGTGCGGGGACCAAGTAAGTCTGTAAAACCATGTAAGTTCTGGGAAGAAAAAGGAAGCAGGCTAAGGGGCAGGGGATGTCTGAGCTGGAAGGTCAGGGAAGCTTCTTGAGGAAGGGACGTTTGCACAGAGACCTGGACAGAGCAAGGGAGAGAGACTCATGGCCACTTGTGGGCAGTGCTTTTTTGGCAGAGGGGACAGCACATTTGGGGACTCACAGGGGACCATGATTGGGGTGTTTCAGGAACAACAAGGAGGCAGGGGAAGGCAGCACTGTGAAACTGGTCCTCTGTTCTCATTCTCTGGTTGTTTTTCAGTCATGAGTCTGGGTGCTGCTATGAAGGGTTTGTAGTTATAAGTAAAGGCCCAAGTCAGTGGACTTTAGGATACCAGGCTGCCCCTGGCGGCCTGCTCCAATTAGAGCAGAGTGTTCTGTATGACTTGGGGCAGAAGGAGAGTCAGAGGGGTTGGAAACAGAAGAATGTGAGGGGGCCTGGGTTGAGGATGGAGGGAGCAGTTAGACAAAGAAGGCAGGTGGCTGCTCCAGGTGCTGAAAGCTGCCCCCCGCCAGAAGCTACCAAGAAATGGGGAGCACGGTTCTGCACCATGTGGTCCTGGATTCTGCCCATTGTAGGAGCGATGGAAGGGAACCAGTGGTCCAGTGAGGACACAGCTGGCAACACCGTGGTGTCAGCTTGAGCAGAGGACCCAGCGCACTGTGCAGGGCTTCGGACCTACAAAACCAGGAGCTAATAAAAAAAATTAAGTGAGTATTTAGCTGCTAAAATTTAGAAGGAGTTTTAAGCTGCTAAATTTAAATTTATGGTGCAGTTTAGTCCATAGCATAGAAAACAGATACAGAATCTGTGTGGCCAGGAGAAGGGCATAAGCGGGGAAAGAGGGGACGAGGCCCAGGGAGACTGAGGCTGTGGGGCTCTGGGGGTACAGTGAGGGCGCTGGAGTTTATGCCCAGGGACGTAGAAAGCCGCTGGGAAGGTGCCGCTCTCAGACTGCCCTGGGCTTTGCTCACGCGGTCGCCTCCTGTGTTCCAGCCTGCCCAGTTCCCAACATCGGTCCGTCTACCACTCAGTGTGTGTATGTTGGGGCTCTGTTGATTGCGAGGGACAGGAAATCAGCACAAACTACTTAACCCCCGCATCCAGGGACTTTAGGCTGAGATGGATCAAGGAGCTCAAATAGCGTTTTCAGAACACTCTTGTGTTTCCATCCCTCACGCTGCTCCATCTTGGTTCTCAGGCAGGGCTCAGCAGCGGTGGGAGCCTGCATCCTACCACCCTGCACTTTCCCTCACTGCTTCCTCTAACATTCTTGGAGATGACATGCCTTGGGTCACATGACTGCCACAAAACCAACCACAAAGGCCAGAGGTTAGAGTAAATTTAGTGACTGGGCCTGGGCCGTGCATCGTTTCCTGGAGGCGAGGGGGGCAGGGGACTTTAAGCCGACCCCCTAGAATGGGAAAGTGGAGGGTGTTCCTTCAGATGGCCCCTGGGGTGCTGTGTGCAGCCAGAGAGAGAACAGACACTGGTGGCCAAAGGAGCAGATGTCCCCTGGAGGAGCTGGCTCAGCCCATACCTCTGGGCCTGCAGTGCCTGCAGCAGAGACCTGGTTTCTGTGTGGAGATTCCAAAGCCTCCTGCTCTGTTCCTCTCAGATCAGCCCTTGTTATCTCTGTGTCCTATTCGATCTTGGCACAGGTGGCCGAAGTTGTGGAGATACAACAGAGCCATGCCTTTGCCCTGGTTGTTTACTGGAGAGATAAACGGAGATGATCAGCTGAGCAGATGCCTGGATAACGAACGCAGCAGCTCCAGGAGGTGCGTACAGCAGCGTCATCTTTGTAAACAGAGGGACGCTGCTCACAAAGTCTGTCCAAGCCCCAAACAAACGAGGACCTGCAGCCAAACGTGCAGCCAGCTGCAGGTTCCCCAGCTGGTAAGGAGGCGCCCCCAGAGCCAGGGGGCCACAGGGGTTGGGGGAGGGTTGCCCGACTTACACCAGCCTATGGGGGGGCGGATAGGGGCTCCAACCATTACATCTTCTTGTGAAAGAAAAGCCTGCATTGGAAACAGATACGGAAGGAGAGGCGCTAGTTGGCTTGGAGAACCCCTTCCCAAATACCTGTAATCACTCCACTTGGCCTTGCAGTGGCCTACAGGACGTTATCAGGCCCCTCTCCTCTCTGGCACACTCTCATAACACCTCTTTCTGCTGGGGCTCTGGCCGTAAGAGCCCCTCACTGGTCCTCAGACACACCAGGCACACTCCCACCTCAAGACTTCTGCTTCTGCTGTCCCGTCTGCCTGTGATGTTCTTCTCACCCCTAATCCTGGGAAGAGGACTCACTGCTTGTAGGTTTCTGCCCAAGTGCCCCCTCCAAACACAGAATTTTTGTATCAGGCCCAGTTATGCTTCAGTGACAAGCAACCCCACACTTTTCTATGTTCAGACACACGGAAGTTTTGTTTCTCATGCACGCTATACCTCCAGCGTCATTGCCAGTGGGCCAATGATGGTCTGTCAGAGACCCAGACTGGTGAGGAGCCCAGCTCTGCCTGTGCTTTTGTGTTCACAGTGCTGGGGGCGGGGAGAGTGTGGCTCTTTACTCCCATTCACATTTCTCGGTCAAAGCAAGTCACAGGTGTCTGGGAAGAGAGCTGGAAATATCAGTGCAGAGCTCAGCATTACCCTTTCCTTAGTCACCCTCCATGCTCAGTGGGGCCCTGCTCTGATGTCCTTCCTCACTGCTCCCCTCCTGCTCTTCCTGCCCGTTTCCCCCTAGAATACTGCCACCCCAGGGACAACGCTTCATCTGGTTCTGCTCACTGCTGCACCTGCAGCATTTAGAGCCCTCCTGACACACAGAATGCACTCAGGTTTTAGAGGGATGGAGCAAGAGTAATGTGCATAGATAAGATCTGAGATTGTGCCCATGTGCTCAGTGCCATGCTGAGTGCTGTTCCCACTGTTACTCATTTGATCCTCGTCTCAACCCTGTAGGGCATGTAGATCTATCTGACCCCTATTTCTATGACGCTCAGAAAAGTTTAAGACCCTTGTCCAAGGTCACACAGCGAGTGTGCGGGCAGATCCAGCCTCTTGACCTCTGAGAAGACATAATGGGCCCAGCTACTTATGAAGAGGAGGGCAGGGTCACTATGTCCAAGCATGGCAGTAGGGACAAGGCCTGGTGATCATTTTCAGAGGACAGAGTAACGATGGCAGGAAATAACAAAAGTATTATTGTTACCAGGCACCAGGTGCTGTGTTAAGGGAGATACACATGCAGCCCTGTGTCACACTCAATATTGTCAGAATCCCTGAGGGAATCCCCACTGAGCAGAGGGAGCTAAAGCAGTGAACTGTCCCGGGTGCTCTAGTCATCCAGGGAAGCTGAGGCCCTGGCCATCCAGATGTGGAGCTGGAGAACTAACCACAAGGCTCTCCTGCCTCCCTGCTGACCTGTGCATCTGGGGCACTGCAGAAGATGCATTGATCTCCATCATCACTGTGTCCGAGGACCCTCGGCAGGTCAGCTGGGTCAGCTTCCCTCCCCTCTGACTTTATGAAGCCCCACAGTAGGGGCAGAATGCAAGACACTGCTTTGTTGCCTAACAGCCTGTTGTAGGCATGTGCTCAGCCCACCTGTCTTTAGGCAAAATTAAGTGCTGTCTTATTAAATGGTGTAGGTGGGAATCGTGCCCTTGGCTCCTGTTCTAGAGGTGGCAGTGATGAGAGCTGTCCTCTCCATCTCTCGTGCTTCTTTCTTTTACCTACCATGACAGCTATGCCCACAGGCCTTGTAATTCTGTCCACATGTGCTGGGCTCTGGGCAGCCCCTTGACCTCACTCATCCCAGTGCCACTCCACATGCCCTTGTGGTTCTTGTCACTGCAGTCTTTCTGCCAGTCCTGACTTTTCCATCAACCAAGTGAGTTTCATTAAGAAACACTCTTAGGGCCGGGTGAGGTGGCTCCCACCTGTAATCCTAGAACTCTGGAAGGCCAGGGTGAGAGGATCCCTCGAGCTCAGGAGTTCAAGACCAGCCTGAGCAAGAGCAAGACCCCATCTCTACTAAAAATAAACAAGCTAGCCAAGCATTGTGGCAAGCACCTGTAGTCCCAGCTACCTGGGAGGCTGAGGTAGGAGGATCACTTGAGCCCAGGAGTTTGAGGTTGTTGTGAGCTGTGACACCACAGAACTCTACCCAGGGTGCCAGAGTGAGACTCTGTCTCAAAAAAAAAAGAAAGAAAAAAACACTCTCAGCTCCAGTGTGAGTCTCTGGCTACTATTTAGGGTACATTATCCCACTGAGTCCCTTTAAAGTCACTTGAGATCAGTGCTGTTATTTTCATTTTACCAGGAAACTATTGCTCAGAGAGGTAAAGCAACTCACCAGAGAGTCTGCAGCAAGAAAGTAGTGGCGCCAGGACTTGAATCCAGGTGTGTCTCCAAAAGCACAGAGCTCCTCCAGGGACAGGTGGGGAAGAAGTGTTGTCCTATGATCTGGAAACCCTGGGGAGTGGGATCACCAGGGGCTCCTTGTCAGTCTCTATGCCTCTCTGTGTCAGGGCTGGTCCTGGTGTGCTTCCCGGAGAGGCAGGGAAGAGCCAGAACTGCTGGCTCAAATCCCTCCTCAATAGAAGGAGAATGTTCTTGTCAAGGATTTCTTTTGGGGATGGCCCAGCAAGCCACGTCCTTAGCCGCTAGAGACAGGACAAACATGACGTGTCACTCAGCAGCCAATGCTTCAGTCTCTGGAGCTAGGCATGCAGAGAGCGGGCTCTTAGATGCACACTGAATCTGACTTCACTGGGGAACATTGACGATTTTTATAAACTTGAACTTCCTTCTTATGTCTGATGTTGCCCTTTTCTCTGAGGGTGCTCTCCATGTCAGCTTGCAAGACCTCAATCCCTAGGACAGAAAAGGGTGTGATGGCCCCTACTGGGAGTCTTTTTGACCAATCAGCCCATGAAGGCCAGGTTGAGGCACCTCCTTTGTGGGAAGGGTCCCCTGCTGGGCTTCTCTGACCATCTTAAGGAAACTCCCAAACTGACTGTAGGGAAACAGAAGAAGGCAAAATGCACATTCAAGATCCCGCTTCTCAAGTCACTTAAGCTGCAGGTAAGGGGTACGTGGACAGTGGTCCCTGTCCTCACACTGAGCTGAGAGGGTGTGGTATTAGATTTCTGCTACCCAGGGCAACCTCATTTTCTGGGTTAGAAAATTCTTCCTTTTTCATGCTTTAAAATTCCGTCCCTAGTCCAGCATGGTGACTCACACCTGCAATCCTTGCACTTTAGGAGGCTGAGGTGGGTGGATTGTTTGAGTTTGGGAGTTCGAGACCAGCCTGAGCAAAAGGGAGACTCTGTCTCTACTAAAAATAGAAACGCTAGCTGGGTGTTGTGGCGGGTGCCTGTACTAGGAAGACTGAGGCAAGAGGATCACTTGAGACCAAGAGTTTGAGGTTACTAAATGCATAGCACTCTACCCAGGGTGATAGAGTAAAACTCACTCTCTCTCTATATAAAAAAATCCCATGCCTGGCTGTCCCTATAGATTTCCTTGGCCAACTTCACCCTGGACTCTACACATCCAGTTCTGTCTGGAATGCATCCAGTTCTGTCTGGACTTCTAATGAAGTCACCACGAGCTCCCAGGAGTCTTCAAAGAAGGTGAAGAAGCTGGGAGACAGCAGCAGAGGCCACCAGCCAGGGCTGTCAGCCTGCAAGTCCCTGCCTCCCATAGGACAGAGGCCAGCGTGCCTCGTGACTCAGCACTGACAGATAATTGCACACAGATCTGTTCTCTGTTTTCTTCTTATCCACTTATCTGCAGCTGTACCCACCCTCTTTTGCATAATATGCAACATGGAACCCTGTCCTCATTATCATGTGCTTATAAATTCCATGTCGATTAACTTTCACTCTGTGTCCAGATACTGTCATTGGGGGTACGGCACCTGCACTATGACCCTCTAGAACTTTCCATCTTAGGTTGTGTTGGTCTTTTTGATACTCCAAAGAAGGCGAAATGCAGATTCAAGATCCTGCTTCCCACGTCATTTAAGCTGCAGGTAAGGGGTAGTGGACAGTGGTCCCTGTCCTCACACTGAGCTGAGAGGGTATGGTATTAGATTTCCACTCCCCAGGGCAACCTCATCAGCCATCTCCTTTTATTTTTTTTTTAGAGACATGGTCTCATTTTGTTGCTCTTGTTAGAGTGCTGTGGCATCACAGCTCACAGCAACCTCCATCTTCTGGGCTTAGGATTCTCTTGCCTCAGCCTCCTGAGTAGCTGGGACTATAGGTGCCTGCCACAACATCTGGCTATTTTTTGTTGCAGTTTGGCCGGGGCCAGGTTCAAACCCACCACCCTCAGTATATTGGGCGGGTGCCCTACTGAGCCACTGAGCCACAGGTGCTGCCCAACCATCTCTTTCTATTGTCATTCAAAATCCCTCTTATTATTTTCACTGCTAGATGGTGGTGTTTAATTTGACCAAACTGTGACAAGCTCACAAATATATCTCCTTGGGGACTTTCCTCACTGCCCCTCCCATTTTAAAAATAATACATTTCAAACAAACTGGAAATCATTCCCTTTTCAGCTCCTTGCCATATCTTCCCCCCTGGGGCTGCCTCACTTTTCCTCATGTCACCACCTGACATGGCAGCACATCTGATGTCGTATCTGACTCTTGGTTTGCTGCCAGCAGTGGAAGCTTTAGGAGAACAGAAGTCTTGCAAGTCTCTGCTGCTTCCTTCCCAGTGTCCAGAGCCGTGAGTGCCCTGTGCCTTGCAGGAGCTCGATTAGTATTTGAGGAACACTGGCACTCACGCATTTGCTAAGCATTGTATAGTTATCAGCTGTCCCACAGCATGAGCTGAGCGCCGCAGGGGCACGGGCAGTGATCAGATGGGTGCGGTTTATGGACAGCTGGGCTCAGGTGCAGAGCTACATCTTCCACGTCTGTCGTTGCCCTGAACCAGGGAGCAGCGGGGCTTGTGGGTGGAAAGCTGGGCTCTACTAGCCACCTTCCTGGGCTTACTTCTGGCCACAGTACTTGGTGCTCTGTGACCTTGGGGAAGTGCCTCAGGATCCTTTTGTGTCAGTTTACACATCTGTAAAGGGGGGTAATAGGAACACCTGTCTCAGTGGGATGCCGCTAGATTAAATGAGGCTGCGCTTGCAGTGCACTTCGAAAGACACCCTGGGGGATGCGGCAAAGGCGGCTACCCTGACTGCAACCCTGTGACCCTTTAAGATCCCCATTTAGCAGACGAGGAAAGAAAGGAGCTGCCAGAGCACTCAGAGCTGCCAAGCACAGAGCCCAGGAAGACACAGCCTGCCCTCAAGGAGTTTGCAGTTTGGTTTGGGTGAGGGGACGGCTGCACAAACGAGGGTGCTGTGCACCACACTTGTAAGAAAGGGTCCGATGCAGACGAAGTACTTCATTTCCACCGTCCAGATCCCTTTCCTTATAGAAGGACCGGCCCTGCAGCCTATACCCAGGTCACAAACCTGTATTCCTTGACATCCTCATGCCTTGGACTGACTCCTTTGTCATTCCAAGGGAATCCCCAGTTATGCAGGCTGGGATACAACCTCAGTGTCATCTGGAGTTAAGCAATCTACAAAAAGAGTGCTCAGTGACTAGAAAAAGCTCCAGTAAGACAGATCACTACCCAATAGCATTCTCAGTGAAGGCTTAGGGTGGCCATGCCATTCTGATGCACTCACAGGCTAAGTTCGATTATGAGACTTACTACCATCCTCTAGCAATGTCTGTGCATTGTCTGTGTTTCATTTCTGCTTTAAGAGTGCTAAGCCCAGGGACCCAGAAGACAAACAGTGCAGCTCCCGTGAGCCGAGATGAACTGCTTCTTACAAGTCTTGACTATGGGCTGCAGAGCTCTCCGATCCATCCCCTGCATAGCAAGCTGAGACCTGCCTTAGACAAGGGCACATCAGGGGTAGTCATTAGCCAGTCCTTGCCTTTGAACCTTGCCGATGGTGGTATTTATATTCTTAAAACCTGGTTGGGCAGGCAGACATTTCATTGGGGTGGGCCTATTTGAGGAGTTAAGCCATCAGCTAACAGAGTCTGCAGATGACTTCACAGAGACTTTGAAGGAGATGGCCAAGGGCTGTTTAGTGCTCAAGGTCATGAAGGCTATGGGCATGGATAAATTGGAGCAAAAAGGTAAAAGCTAGCAAGCTAGCAGTACTGAGTGGTCAGTGTTTTGTTTTGTTGTGTTTTTTTCTTTTTTGAGACAGTCTCACTATATAGCCCTCAGTAGAGTGCTATGGTGTCACAGCTCACAGCAACCTCAAACTCTTGGGCCTAAGCAATTCTCTTGCCTCAGCCTCCCAACTAGCTGGGACTACAGGCGCCCACCACAATGCCCAGCTATTTGTTGTTGTTGTTGTTATTGTTGTTTGGCAGGCCTGGGCTGGGTTCGAACCCGCCAGGCCCGGTGTATGTGGCTGGAGCCCTAGCCGCTGAGCTATAGGCACTGAGCCATGAGTGGTCAGTGTTAATTAGTACTTCCTATGGGCCAGGCACTGGGCGTGAATTATTTAAAACTCCCCTTGAATAGGACTCGTTATCCCCATTTATAGAAAAGGAAACAGCCTCAGAGAGGTTAAGTAATCTGTCCAGGCCACACAGCTGGGATGTCTGACTATAACTCTACTCTCTTGAGCCTCGGCTGGTCCATGAGTCTCTCTCTTAGGAAAACAAGAAAGAAGACAGCCTGTGAAGGGGACAAGAGAAAAGAGTATAAGGGGGAGGATCAGAGGAAGGTAGGGCTTCAGGTGTCAGGGAGTGAGTTTGGGAAGATTCGCCTCTGGCCTCCCAGAGGAGCCTGACCTGTTTGGCAGGAGGGTCAGTTTACAGCCATCTTTAGAACTCCAAGGACAAATCCAGGAGGTGTGGCCACCGTAGCAACTTCAAAAGCAACTATGTGTGTGTTGTCCTTGGGTATCAGTGGGACTTTTTGGATTGCAAGTGACAGACAACCTAATCAAACTGGCCCAATGTAAAAAATAAACATTAGCTCATGTAGCTGAAAAGTGGAGATCAGATGGCTTCAGGTGAGGTTGTTTCCAGGTGTTTAAAGATGCTTTTCTCTGTATTGTCCCCTCTCTCAGGCTGGCACTCTCTCAGAAAGATGGTGGTCAGCAGGCTATGTCCAAGCTCTCAGTAACCCCAGAGGAGAAAAATGCCTCTTACCAGCAGGCCAGAAGAAATCCTAGGGCTGAGTGGCATTGACTCTGACTAATTAGCCTGGGTCAGGTGTCCATCCCTGAACCAATCACTGTGGCTGGGTAGTGGGGAAGAGGCAGAACTCTGATTGCCTGATTGGCTCACCCCAGACAGAGCCAGGGCCAGCTCTTCCTGAACTGCATGGGCTGAGAGGATGGGTATCTGTGTTCGTCTGTTCTGGATATCATAGCAACACGGTATGGACCGGGTGGGTTAAACTGTATTTTCCCACAATTCTCAGGCTGGAAGTCTGAGATCCAGGTGCCAGCATGATCGGGTTCTGGTGAGGGCTCTCCTCCTGCCTTGCAGACAGTGACCTTCTCACTGTGTGCTCACATGGCCTCTGCTCAGGGTGTGTGGATGGAGCTGGGCTGGGGTGGGGAGTGAGCTCTCCAGCATCTCTTCCTAGAAGGCCACGGATCCCATCACATCAGACCAGGGCCTGTGACCTCATCAGATCCTAATTACCTCCCCAAAGCCTCATCTCCAAGTAGTGTCACAGTGTGGGGGTGAGGGAGGATTAGAGCGTCTATGTATGAATTTTGGGAGACAGAAGTACTTGGGTTTATAACAGTCTACAAGGGAAATTTCTAGAAGAAAGTGCTAAGCATATTAAGAGAAAAAAACCCATTAAATGTCTTCTACAAAATTTTTAAATTAAATATTAATAAAAATTCTCAGAATGTTCACTCCTCCCCATTTCTGTTGTCAGCGTTCTGGCTGGGGGAGTTCTGGCCGTAACCCCAATCCTTCTTCCTCAGCCCCTCGTGTAAGTCTCTGGGCAGCTGCTCCTCCTGAGGGGTGGGCTCCCCCTTATGACAATGTTTTCTGATTATAACATAATGTGTGGCCATATTGGAAAATATTGAACTAACTTAGGGGATCTGGAAAAATAGACTCGGACCCCTACTTAGGTTAATTAATTGGTAATTTATTTTGCCTGCTGCAGAGGGGCTGCTGCTCCGAGAGACAGTCAGCAGCCCAGGTATGAGGGTGAGTTACCTTTTATAGGCTTTGTGTAAGCATATTACATAAGTGAAATGTGGCTGGTTAAGGGGGGTCACAACTCAGGTAGTCATAGATACAGCAATGGAACAATAATTAATACAGTTTCAGTTGACAATGGACACATTTCATATCACAATGGTTATGGTTATACAACAGTAATTAATCAAGTCTCAGTGAATTTTCTACCATTGTTCATCTGCTGAGAACTTGGGAGTTTTGTGAAACTTGGGACTTTTTTCCTTGTACCTGAAGCTTGTTCTTGGCAACCGCAGGAGGAAGAAGTGGGCCTGGGAACATGTTCTCGGCCACCCTGGGGGGAGGAGGGACCTGCCTTGTTCCTGGAGTCCACTCTGGGGGGAGAAGGGAGGAGGAGGGAAATGGGCTGGAGCGGGGGCGGGGGGGCAGGTGAGGGCTGGGGAACAGGAGTGGGCAGGGGAAAGAGGGCTGGGTTACAACAGTAGAAGCCTAAGCCACAGAATATTATTTTTAGGTTGCTACTCTGAAGAAAGAAAAATATTTGGAGGTTCTAGACATTAGACAACATTTGAAATCATACTTTCTTTTCTCTTTTATTTTTTCTGAAGTTTTTGACGGGGCTGGGTTTGAGCCCACCACTTCTGGTATATGGGGCTGGTGCCCTACTTCTTTGAGCCACAGGCACCACCCAACAATCATACTTTCTTTCAACAATACTTTCTTTTGTTCTAGTCACTCAGTAAATGGTGTGAAAATAAAATACATTCAGGTCTAAAATCTCTGCCACCTTCTGAATGAGAGGCTCATGATAATCTTTATATTTATGTTTTCTTTCTCATTCCAGCACCACCAAGTAAAGAGTTGCATGAATCGGCTCCATGCCTGTAGCTCTGCAGCTCAGGCGCCAGCCACATACACTGGCGCTGGTGGGTTCAAATCCAGCCCGGGCCTGCCAAAGAACAATGACAATTACAACCAAAAAATAGCTGAGCTTTGTGGCAGGTGCCTGCAGTCCCAGCTACTTGGGAGGCTGAAGCAAGAAAATTGCTTAAACCCAAGAGTTGGAGGTTGCTATGAGCTGTGATGCTACGGCACCCTACCGTGGGCAACATAGTGAGACTCTGTCTCAAAAAGAAAAAAAATAGTTGCATGAATCCTGTGCAGACATTTTTTAAGTGGGTGGTATCTTTAAAATGGCAATGAATGAAAGAAACCACGCTAATAGACATTTCCTTTTGCCTTCATTCTCACATTGCTATTATATGTAAATTGGCAGTTGTTTTCTAAGTAATTAAGATATTTAAATGTTTTTGTCAATTATTTCATGCTTTTTATATGACCATGGTTTATACACATTGTAAATATTCTATTAGATAGGAATTTTTAAATTTATTTCTATAGGCCTTCTATTAATTGGTAGGGTTGCCAGAACAATGTACCACAAACTGGATGGCTTAGAGAACGGGGATTTGTTTTTTTATAGTTTTCGAGGCGAGGCTAGAAGACTGAAGTCAAGGTTCAGCAGGGCTGGCTCCATCTGGAGGCAGTGAGGGAGAATGTTCCTTAACCCTTTACTAGCTTCAGGCAGTTGCCCGCAATTCTTGGTATTCCTTGGCTTGTGAAGGCAACACTCCAATCTCTTCCTCTATCATCACATGACATTCTTTTTCTATCTATGTGTGTCCTTTTTTTTTTTTTTTTGTGATGGAGTCTCACTATTGATACAGGAATTTTGCTCTTCAGTAGTTCCTTGGTCTCAGGGATTGGAAGAATGAATCCACAGACTACAGATCAATGGTAAGATAGGACTTTTATTAGAAGTTAGAAAGGAATACAGAAAAAGTAAGAAACACCAGAGCTTCTGGAAGGGGGAAAGAACTGAAGAACTCTCTCAGGAGACTCCACGTGGGCTCTTTTATCTAGGGGTATTAGGTCTAGAGCATTACACATGGCTGGCAGTTGGTAGTTGGAAATGAGTACATTAACAAATGAATGAAATGAATGAATGTAGTTCCTCCTCCACTAGGGTGAGGGTATCATGTCCTTTACAGTCTTTGTCCCTGAGAAAGGTTAGGGTGTATGCTCCTACCCAAGGTGGAACCACTCAAAAAACCAACACAGGCTGCTTTGTTCATGATCATGTTCAGAGGGTGTGTCCTGAAAAAGGCAATCTGCTTGTTCGTGGAAATGGGGGTCTAACCTCTGAGCTCACCTGGGCCTAGCCCTGAATGGTGGAATCCTGTATCACTATGTCACCCTTGGTAGAGTGCTATGGTGTCACAGCACAGCAACCTCAAACTCTTGGGCTTAAGCCATTCTCTTGCCTCAGCCTCCCAAGTAGCTGGGACTACAAGCGCTGGCCACAATGCTGGCTATTTTTGGTTGCAGTTGTCATTGTTGTTTAGCTGGCCTGAGCTGGGTTCAAACCTTCCAGCCTTGGTGTATGTGGCTGGTGCTATAACCGCTGTGCTGCGGGCACCACGCCATATGTCTATCCTTCTTATAAGACATAAGTCATTGGATTAGGGCCTGCTCTAATTCAGTATGACCTCATTTTAATTTGATAACATCTGCAAAGACGCTGTTTACAAATAAAATCAGATGCACAGGGACTGGGGTTATAACTTGAACATATACATTTTTTTCAGGGACACAATTCAACTGAGAACAGACATTCTAATTTATTTTTCACCTCATGTTGTGTTTCTTAAATTCAAGTCCCCTATCTTGAGCTAAGGCCTCTCGTTCCTCCTTCCTTTCACAGTTAACCTTTCTGAAAAATTCCGCACTCAGTCTTCAGCCTACTCTAATTGGCACATCTGTCTTTCCGATGAAGCTGTAAAGTGCTGTTTTTCATTTCTTTGGGGAATTTCACATCTCTGACCATATTTTTTCTTTAAAGTGTTCTCCATGGTTGATTTTCACCCCCTCCTTTTTTTCTGATCACTCTTTTACTGTCTGCTTTGCTGGCTGCTCTTCTCTTTTCCTTGGGATGGAGTTCTAAGTTCTCTGCTTCACACTTTCTGTTATCTCTCTAAATAAGCCTCCTTACTCTGCGGCTTCAGTATTACCTATTTGCAGGTCGTATCCCTGACTTCTTTTTGCCCTACAGATTCACATTTCTAAGGTATAGAGTGGACATAACATGGGATTGAGGGTTAAATGGACTTACTGATTTTCAAAGATGTTTCAGAGATATATGTATTTAGGAACTAACATTAGATCTTCCGATACAATTTTCTCTTTGTTGTATAGTTGTGCTTATCCCTATTTTGAGTTCAGTTTTAAAAATTCGTTTTTTATTTCAAAACACTAAGGGAATACAAATAGTTTGGTTACATGGATTCCTTTTATAAAGCTTGAGTCATGGCCATAAGTGTGTCCATCACCTGAAGAATATTTGTCATACCTGTTCATACCTGTTTTTGGTCCTCCTTTCCTTTCCCCTGCCCCCTGCTTGATTTCCAATCACTTTTTACTTCCCTTTTTGCACATGTGTGCCCACCAGTTAGTTCCAATTTGATAGAGAGCACATGTGGTATTTGTTTTTCCATTCTTGATATAGAAGAATTCTATCATTTTCATTCAAGAGAATGGTTTCCAGTTCCAACCAAATTGTCTCAAAGACATTAATTCATCTTTTTTAATGGCTGAGTAGTACTCTAGGGCATACATACACCACATTTTGTTAATCTACTCGTGAATTGATGGGTACTTGGGGTGATTCCACATCTTTGCAATTGTGAATTGTGCTGAAACAATCATTCGAGTGAAAGTGCCTTTTTGATAACATAACTTCTTTTCTTTTGGGTAGATACCTACTAGTGGGATTGCTGAATTAAATGATAGGTTTACTTTTAGTTTTTTAAGGAATCTCTGTACTATTTCCATAGAAGTTGTACTAATCTGTGGTCTCACCAACAGTGTGTAAGTGCTCCTTTCTCTCTGCATCCATGTCAGCATCTATTGTTTATGGGCCTGTTAATAAAAGGGATCCTAGAGTGGTGCCTATGGCTCAGTGGGTAGGGCACTATCCCCATATACTGAGGGTGGCAGCTTTGAACCCAACCCCGGCCAAACTGCAACAACAACAACAACAACAACAAAATAGCTGGGCGTTGTGGTGGGCTCCTGTAGTCTGAGCTATTCAGGAGGCTGAGGCAAGAGAATTGCCTAAGCCCAGGAGTTGGAGGTTGCTGTGTGCTGTGACGCCACGGCCTTCTATGGAGGGTGATAAAGTGAGACTCTGTCTCTAAAAAAAAA
>CAUYQV010082954.1:0-37047 GCA_963574575.1 Galagoides demidoff | reverse complement strand
GATGTGGATTAGGCAACTAAAAAAGCATAGACCCGGGTCTCTTGGGCCAGACTGCTTAGAATTGGACCTGGATCCTCCCTTGGTATGTTTACTTATTTTCCTGTGCCGAAAGGTCCTCATTTGTGAAATGGAGGTGACAGTGGACCTAAGGTTGGGGTGAGAATGGTGAATGCTTCTTCTCATATGTTGTTTTCTTCCCTGGAGGGGGGAGCCCTCTAGGGGAAGACTCCTGACCTCACCATCCCCACCTCAAAAAGAACCATTTCTTGGGTTGGGAGGAGGAAGCTGGATCAGGGTAAACAAACAAATGATTTAGTCAGACTAGAAGGTAAAGAGGCTCCTTTCTCCTGCTGCTTTCTCTTAGGAACACATCTGACTGAAGAGAAATCCTCCCCACTGTCATCAGCCACCATCCCGTAAGACCAAGGCCTGCACCTGACTGATATCTGCCCAGGTCCAGCCTGCAAGTCCTCCCCACTGCCATCAGCCCCCACCTAGTGACACAAAGGCCTGAGTGACATCTGCCCAGGTCCAGGCTGCAAGTCCTCCCCACTGCCATCAGCCACCATCCAGTGGGACCAAGGCCTGCACATGACTGACATCTGCCCAGGTCCAGCCTGCAAATCCTCCCCACTGCCATCAGCCACCATCCCGTGGGACCAAGGCCTGCACCTGACTGACATCTACCCAGGTCCAGCCTGCAAGTCCTCCCCACTGCCATCAGTCAGCATCCTATGGGACCAAAGCCTGCACATGACTGACATCTGCCCAGGTTCAGCCTACAAGTCCTCCCCACTGCCATCAGCCACCATCCAGTGACACAAAGGCCTGACACACATCTGCCCAGGACAAGGCTGCAAATCCTTCCCACACCCATCAGCCACCATCCCGTAGGACCAAGGCCTGCACCTGACTGACATCTGCCCAGGTCCAGCCTGCAAGTCCTCCCCACTGCCATCAGCCACCATCCAGTGGGACCAAGGCCTGCACATGACTGACATCTGCCCAGGTCCAGCCTGCAAATCCTCCCCACTGCCATCAGCCACCATCCCGTGGGACCAAAGCCTGCACCTGACTGACATCTGCCCAGGTCCAGCCTGCAAGTCCTCCCCACTGCCATCAGCCACCATCCAGTAGGACCAAGGCCTGCACCTGTCTGACATCTGCCCAGGTCCAGGTTGTAAGTCCTCCCCCACTGCCATCAGTCAGCATCCTGTGAGATAGAGGCCTGCACCTGAATGACATCTGCCCAGGTCCAGGTTGCAAGTTCTCCCCACTGCCATCAGCCACCATCCCGTGGGATCAAGGCCTGCACCTAACTGACATCTGCCCAGGTCCAGGTTGCAAATCCTCCCCCACTGCCATCAGTCAGCATTCAGTGGGACCAAGGTCTATGCCTGAGTGATATCTGCCCAGGTCCAGGCTGCCAGGGGTCCAGTGGACACATCACCCCTCACGCCAATGCAAACCACGTGCTTGTGGCCGCTTTTTAGAAAATAAATAAATAAATGAAGGTGATAGATACTTGCGTCACTCTGGGCCTTACTCCTTTTCTTCTTTTTCCGCTGGCATAGAACGGGAGTCAGCACGAGCACTGCTATCTGATGGGCTCCACCTACACACTTCTCACAGACAAAACTGTGAAAAGTAAATGTCTGACATTGTTTGAACTCAGTAGATGCTATTGCTCACGTATCTACGCGTCAAATATCCACATGCGTATTCTACATCTCACAGAAGGAGGCACACTCATGTGTGCACATAAATGTTTATATACGTATAAATAATTGACTATATTACGTATTATATTACATTACATATTCATTTTCGGACTACATTAATTTGTTATTGCCAGTATTATAATACTGGAAATATTTCTTATGTAATATTCAAAAAAACAACCAAGACTCAATAGAAGTGGTAGAGACTAATTACCCAGCGGGAGGAAGGAGCCAAGAGGCCTCCCACTCCACTGTGATGTAACGACAGAAGTTCATGTAGGCCAACAAACTTTGACGAGACATGGGCAACGTATGGACTAAAACATGCCAAGACATCAAAAGTGAATCCTCTTAAGGGATATAAAAGCAATGCCTCGAGTGAAAAGTTCTCATTATGTTTTCCTTGTGCTCCTTTAGATAGTTTCATATCTATCTCATAGCCTATAAATTTGCATAATTACTCAATTCATTAAATTTGAATGCCAATATTTCTGCACATCTGTATATCCACACATATACATCTCGGTTAATTTACTTTATCCTCAGAAATCAGTTTTCACACATATTTGGCTTGGATATTAATGAAACCTTGCATGTCAAAATATTATGCATTCATTTGATACTAAATTTGACCTCCTGCATTTGCAAGTAAAGGTTTGCCAATGACAAGTATAAATTCTAGCCCATTCCATACACCTATCTGCCTTATTATTGCTACAACATAGTACAAGATAATATCTAGATAGCCCTACTGTGTTACTTTGACATCACAAATGTAAAAGCTATTTGTTTCACCAAAATATAAAGTATGATGAAATTAAATTTTGGCCATTTAAAAAGCAGCTGATATCTTGGTTAGAATAACACTACGATTTCTACGTTTGTGTTAGCTAAACACAAACGATTTCAGTTTTGTGCCCTTTCTTACTTTGGTATTTATGGTTTGATCCAAGAAAAAGTAACTCCATTCCCTAACCTATCAGGTACATTATTGCTCTATCCATAGATGAAAGTATTTTTCGAATAAACTAGAAAGACAAAGACCAAAGTGGGTGGCACAGGATATTACAATAGAGGTTAGCAAATGAGGTCAGCTCATAACAGCTTTTCATTTATACTTAATAAATTTCAAATAGCCCAGGATGCAAAAAGATATATTCCAGAAAAAAAAATTATAAAACTAATAACCATTTTTTTGGTTGTTGTTACAGGAAAAAGGCAGTTGAACTCCAAATGTTAAGGTACTTTCTCCAAACTAAATAATTCAAAGGAAAATGGTTAACATAAATCTGGAGTAAATAAGAAAATAACAAAAGTATAACAATTATTGATTTACAAGGATATGTGGGCAACTTGCCTTTCAGAATAAGATGAACCATTCATGCCCCTTAAAAGTCTTTAAATTATCTTCTTGACATGTAAGTTTTCCTTACATGTATTTGATTTTAATAGTTCACTTTCAACATAATGCCTACAGCATTTCCATACCAATAAAACAATCATATCTACATACTGAATTTAATGTCAATGACCCTGTCGTCCCAAATAGCATCTGTCTTTCCCCCCTCAAGAGCATAGCTGTATAGTTTTCATACAATTCCATCCTTTTCTTCTCATTTATTTTTCCCCACATATTTTGAGCCACCCCTTTTGTTTGCCAAAGTATCTGTCCCTTAATGATTTTTTGGTACTTTTCAATTGCATCCCTAACATATTAGACTACAAAGTAATGTATCTGGATTTTAATCGATGTGCTAAGTATTCAAACAGTGCAGTTGCCCCCTCTACAATTCATCAAAGAACAAGGACACATGTGGAACATGTGTGGAGTATGAGGACTTGGCAATTCACATTACTAAACACAGGAGGCAATTCAGTGATGAGCATTTAAAATATCATGATGATAAATTTTGAAGGATACAATGTCAACTCCCCCCCAGCCATTCACTTACCCAAGACTGTGAGCTCTGCAGAGGCACTAATATTCTCGTTTTTATAGGTGACAACACAGGTGTAAGTTCCACTATCATCATCGGTCACATTGGAGATAAGCAAGTTGCTTCCACCCCATAATGAATACTTTTTAGACCTGTAAGACATAAGGCATATATAATTAGAGAATAAATTAAATTGCATGTATGAGTAGTCAGAGTTTAAATGAACATCACAAAAGCTCAAATTATAAAATCAGAAAGAAACTCTATATGTATTATAGGGGCTTGATGACATCTTACTTATTGATCAAAAATTCATTCAAGGTCAACTACTCCCATTGGAAGGCTATGGGCCATAGTCAACTAAATGAAATAGATGAAACTTGGAACTAACTTTAGTGCTAGAAAGTAAGTTATACATAAGCTAGTCCAAGGCTCCCATTTTGGATTGAGAACCATGATGAAGTGATTCCCCAGAGAGAAAGTCAACATCCTGTGTCCCAACCTGCGATTTAGTGATCTTTGTGCAAAGGGATATTTATCCTGCATCAAGAGTGCCTGGCTACATCCACAGAACACATCCTGACCTGCTGAAGATGTTTAAATATTCTCAAAAATAGTGTGATACCATACTATTTTATATACCTCAATATTTAGGGTGGATGAAACTTAAAAGATTAATTTATGACTTATGGACTTACCTTATCACAAAAGCAGTGTTAAAAAGTCCACCAGTCCTCAAGATCAATGAAATTCATTTCTTAAGTAAGACCCATTTAACCACAAAGCGCTACATTCCATTAAGGGTATACTTTCTAACCGTACCTTGTTATTAATGTTCCTGCAATCCAAATCCAGCTAAGTTCTGTCTTGCCTTAAGTATTTGTTATAGCTGGGATGGAGAGAGAAATAACTGGAGATAAAAAAAAAAATTGCTCACACCCTACAATCACATGCAACATGTTTGAAAATAGTATGGTATCACAAATTTTTGGTTTCTTTTTTCCCCTTCAGCTTCATTGAGGTATAATTGACAAATAAAAATTATATTTATAATGTATAATGTGATGCTTTGGTATATGTATGCATTGTGAAATTATTCCTACTATCAAACTAATTATCATATGCATCAATTCATATAGTTATCTTTGTGTGTGTGTGCAGCGCTAAGAATATTTAAAACCCATCTTCTCCTTAAACCACTTCCTTAGGGTGAGATTCTCTAAAATATCCTTACTGATGACTTTTTGGGCAGGACCATCTCCATGGCAACCCTGGCTTTCTCAATTATTTTTTCCAGTAGATCTCATGGATTTTGACTCTTTATACCCTCATTCCTTAGTCAAATGCGTTTCATACATTATATCATAACAAGGAATGTGGAAAAATATTCAATTATTATATAAAATCCCTATATTTCTAGGTACTCATATCAAATCATAGAAAGAGTGACATATACTTGACAAAAGTCTTAAATGTGTAATACCTGAGTTGGACGACTTCCTCGCCTCGTAACCAGGTGAAACTCGGCGGAGGATAGCCAGAAACACAACACTCCAGGACCGCATCTTTTCCTTCAATGGCTACTACGTTGGATGGTCTTTGCAGAAAATACAGCTGCCTATGCAGCCCTGGATCTATGGAGAGATAAATAAAAGATCACATATTTTATGAAAAATATTGCAAAGTTTGACCTTTTCTTTTTCTTAATAAGACACAAGATGTTAGAAAGAAAAATAGAAACACCAATGAAACTTAGAAATAAACTTGTAAAACACTTTTTCCATCCTCAGTTCTAGGATTATGATATTAGAATATTCTCAGCTGTTGAGGGCATCATAATCTAAAGCAAAGGCCATAAGCTTGAGGCTAAAGGTCACTCATGGGCTACAGGCTGTGATCGGCACCTTTTCTCAATGTCATCTGAAACTTTTTGACATGTTCTATTTACCTGCCATTTACATCTGTTCTACTTTCATCAGCTTTATTTATTGCATCTGTGGCTTAAGAAATAAAATAAACTATTCAACTATCAGAATTGTGTTACATAGTATATAGGGTACTGAGAATTAGAATATACAGGTACTGAAAAAAATGTCTGCTTTCTTTGGCTAGGAAGCTACATTTGTATAACTAAAATGTGTTTTATAACAAGTCTGAGTGTGTCTAAGTTTTTGCTTATTTTTAATTTTTTAACAATATTCTAAAGAGGAAATCTGCTCCTAGGCATGAGGCCTGGGTGAACACCATGTTCTGTATCCTTCTGCTGCATCTGATAAATTTAGTAGTTCTCACGTATATCCACTTCCTCATTTCACTAGTAGGCAACTGAAACAATGTCTGCACATCCGACAAATCCTTTTGATTTAACCTTAGAACTTACCTGATCCAAAGTTGCTAAGATTATATTGGTGAAATAAGCAAAAAGTGTACAATTCATAATGTCCTAAACACAGCACAGCATTCACGTTTCGGGGAGGATCCCCGTGAGTAAAGAGTTTCTCTTTGTTACACAAACAGCATTGTCCCCTCAGTGCCGTCTCATGATTAGGTGGACCTGGAGATGTTCCCAACTGTGGAAACAGCCTCTGACTTGACCTCTGGACTAAAAGTCTATCACTCAAAGTTTATTATTTAAAATAAGACACTGTGTTTTCAGATCCCATTAAAATCTGCATCCCTTTATGTTGGTTTAATTAGGGCTATTTCAACCTGATGCAGTAAGTGGAATTAGCCACGTTGCAAATTGAGATCAAAATCTTGAATTTTTTCTTTTGCAAATTCAAATCAAAATCTTGCCACCCAAGACAACGATACAACATGATCATGCAATTAGGATTGGAGACTGGGGAGTTGCTGAGGGGGATTGGCTCCAACTTGTGTTATGACATGAGCTGCTGGTGGTCACAGAGGAAGTAAAGTGGGAGGGGACTTGGGACACACTTTAACACTGTCTCTAACCTTCCTTGGCCTGACCTAACTCCACACAGGTAGATCACAGGGTAATGAAAGAACACCAACGCTCAAGCTAATAGCTGGGATAGTAACTGTTATTTGAAGATGCATGGAAAGAGAGAAATTCACATGTTCTCAGCCTTCCCACATCTGTCTGGTAGTGCCAGGAACAAAAATAAATACTCTTTACAATGAAAATATTGAAAGCATTTTACAAATGTGTTAATCCTTATTATACCAATATTGTAGAAAAATGTCTCAAAACTTGAAAATTGCTGTTGGTATGCTTCATTTTTCTTCTTCAAAGTGACTGGTAAAATTCAGCCAAAATGGTTAGAAAGATAATGTTGTTTAGAAATAAATTTTCTGAAATGGACAAGTTTCCAAAATGTGTATTTACAAATAGCTGTCTTTCCAACAGAGGCCTATCCAGCCAATGCTTTATTTTTACTACCTGCTCCTCAGTGGACACGTTTCCACTACTATCCCCTAACACCACGGTGTAAATCCTTCAGTAATATCAACTAACCTTCATCTTCCAACAAAGAGAAAATGTACCTGGGACTTCCATTTAATGCTACTTACTTACACAAGGAAGAGACAGTATTTCAACACAAACTATTTCCGTTTCATTTATCAAAAAAAAAAATCATATAATGTAAAAATGGTTATTTTAAAAAATAATGTAATTTTTAATATTCATTTATCCAAAAATTGAACAGATAGTTGAGAGAATTCACGTATGTCAGGTCTTTGGCCTGCCATGAAGTTTCCCCTGTTATAAACATCTTACGTTCATGTGGTATATTTGTAGAAATTAATAAGCAACACTAATACATGAATATTAACTAAAGGCCGTAGTTTTCATGAAGATTAACTATTACCTCATAATTATATAGGTTTTCACAAATGCACACCATGCACCCACATCACAGTAAAATATACTTTAACCACTTTAAAAATCCCCTGAGCTTCAACTCTAAGGAAACATGAAAGACAGAAAGTCTCCATCTTTTCTAATGGCTGAATAGTTTGCAATGCTATTACTATGTACTCAATACTAACATGAAACCAATATATAAACAACTACACACCCACAAGAAAGATAAAACACAATTATAGTCTGGTAAGAGACAGGAGACGAGAGGAGAAGGGAGATTGGCGGGCTCTCACTTAATGTGCAATGTGTTCATACGCCCTGGGTGAAGGGCTCAACTACAACTTGAACTTTACCTTAGAAATGAAAACAATGCAACCTGAAAGTTTGTACCCTGATATTAATTTGAAATAAAAAACACAATGTCGAAGAATGTAAAAAGAAAAACTATCCCAAACTTTACCCATTCATTTCTCTCCTAGTAACCCTACCTCTAAAACCAGGCAATCATTGATCTTTTACTATTTCTATAATTGTTCTTTTTACACAATGTCATATTGAAATAATAAAGGATTCAGCTTTTCAGACTATTTTTTTCACTTGGTGATATACATGTAAGATTCCTCCACGTGTTTTTGTGGCTGGATACTCCATTGGTTCCTCTTGCTGGACAACATTCCATTGTCTAGATGTACCGTAGTTTATTCATTCACCTGTTGAAGAACAACTTGGTGGCTTCCAGTTTCAGGTGATTATGAACAAATCTGCTATCAACAGCCAAATGTAGATGTTTATTAAATACAAATTTTCAACTTACATGAGTGAATACTTTAGAGTTCAATTTCTTTTTTTTTTTTTTAATTTCAACGCTTTATTTCAACTTATTACTTTGAAGGTTTTTTTTTTTATTACTTCTTCCTCCTGTAGTGTTTTCTTGCACCCCCCCCCACCCCGGTGTAGTTGGGATCACAAGGTCCAGCTGTCTCATTGTCCTGTTGTTGTTGTAGTAGAGACGGGGTCTCATGCTGGCTCAACTGGCTCAGGGGGGTCTTAGCTGGTCTCAAACCTCTGAGCACAGGTGATCCGCCCGTCTCAGCCTCCGATAGCACTGGGACAACAGGCGTGCGCCACCACACCCGGCCTAGAGTTCAACTTCTAAACTGAACTCTATTCAATTGCATAGAGTTGTAGGTAATTGTATGGTTAAAGTATGTTTAGCTTTGTAAGGAACTGCCAAACTGCATAATTTTTCATTTCCACCAGCAATAAGATTATCGGTCATTCCACATCCTTGCCAGCATTTGATGTTGCCGTTTTTTGGATTTTGGCCATTCTAGCAGATGAAGTACATACATACACAGGTATAACTTAGCTGCTCTAACTTGCAATTCCCTAATGACGCATGACACTGGGCACATTTTACACGCTCACTTTCCATCTGCATAACTTCTTTGGTGAGGTGTCGGTTACGATCCTTTTTTCTATTTTTATATTAATTTGCTGTTTATCATTGAGTTTCAAGAGTTGGTTGTATATTTTGAATTCAAATCCTTGATCAGATATGTGTTTTGCAAAATTGTTTCAGTCTGTGGTTTGCTTTTTCTCTGAACCTTGTCGTCTTCTGCAGAGCACCAGATTTTGATATTAATAAAGTTCAGTTTATCACTTTCTCCTTCCATGGATAATGTTTGTAGGTTTTGTGTCGAAAAATGCATTGCCAAATCCAAGAATACCTACATTTTCTTCTATGTTATCTCTATCAATTTTATAGTTCTGTGTTTTACATGTAGTTCAATGATTTGTTTTGAGTTGATCTTTGTGAAAGGCATAAAGTTTGTATCTAGACAGAATTATAAATGGTCTTTATTTTCATCTTTGGGTTTTTCTATGTTTTTTAAAGTTCTTGAAATAACACATAATTTTTTTTTTGAGACAGAGTCTCAAACTATTGCCCTTGAGTAGAGTGCTATGGTGTCACAGCTCACAACAACCTCCAACTCAGGCTTAAGTGATTCTCTTGCCTTAGTCTCCCAGCTAGCTGGGGCTATAGGTGTCCGCTGCAATGCCTAGCTATTTTTTCTTGTTGTAGTTGTCATTGTTGTCTTAGCTATCCCTGGCCAGGTTCAAAACCTCCAGCCTTGGTGTATGTGGCCAGTGCCCTAACCAGTGAGCACAGGTGCCACCAACACATAATATTTTGAGTGAAAAGATATTCTGAATGGGCGGCACCTATGGCTCAAAGGAGTAAGGCACTGGCCCCATATGCCAGAGGTGGTGGGTTCAAAACCAACCCTGCCCCCCACCCCCCCCCAAAAAAAAAACAAACTGAAAAGATACTCTGAATTCTATTGCTGATAGTATATAGTAATTGTAGAAGAACCAAAAATTTATAAAAGTTAAGATGACTAAAATTCATGGCACAGATTTAATAGCAAGTGCAAGAATTTTGTCTAAGCTCCATAAATTATAAAATGAAAAAATCTCTGGGAGGTATGAACTTCAGATTCTAGGTCGTGACTCTTATTTACTAAATTGATTTTAATAGAACTGTGATGGATTTATTAATTACTGATAAAATCATTTGTGTTTTCACCATTGAGCACTGACTATTCAGATCCTAATATAACACGAAGATATTTTTCCAGAAAATTAAATTAACTTACTTTATTAATTACAGGAAAGGTCATCAGAATACAAGTTTGTAGTGTGTTATTTCATAAACAGGCTGATGGGTACAAGTATACTCATTTTATTCCTTAAACTGAATCCTCAAAAACACATCTGGCAATGGCTTTACAATCAAAGCAGCAAAAATTAATGTTTTTCTAATTTCAAATTTTTATATTAAAAACTACAAAAGCTGATTTTTAAATGTGATACTCACAAAAATGAATGCATAAAATGGGCCAGCTATTTTTTAAAAATTGGTTTAAAAGAGCCATGATTTGCTTGATTGAACTATTAAAAAAAAAACCTAGTTGAGGTTTTCTGTTGGAAAATAAATGTTGGCCTTGTTATTTGACCTAGTCTATTATTCTAGTGGTAGTACAGTTAATCCTTCCATAAAGCAAAAGGTAGCATTTAAAAAAAAATATATGGAAACAATCATGGAGAGGCTCTCAACTCAGACTACCCAGATCCCTTACTGTATAGAACCACCACATGTCAGTGTGTTGACTTTGCTATTCTTCCCTTTCTTTCTTCTTAACTTTATGTAAATGGAAATTGTGGCCTACTTTAGTTTAATCTTTAACTTGGAGCAAACTAATTTCTAACCACTAGGAAGAAGAACAATACAGACAGTGGATCTCAAACTGTTAGGTTAATGGGAAACATTTGTACTCTTAAAAATTATTAGGGAGAGGGAGGGGAGGGGAAGGGGGAGGCTGGGTGGAGGGAGGGTGACTAGTGGGACCACACCTATGGTTCATCTTACAAAGGTACATGTGAATCTTTCTAAATGTAGAATATAAATGTCTTAACACAGTAACTAAGAAAATGCCATGAAGGTTTTGTTGACCAGTTTGATGAAAGTATTTCAAATTGTGTATAGAACCGGTACACTGTACCTCATGACTGCATTAATGTACACAACTATGATTTAATAAAAAAAAATTAAGAACACCAAAAACCTTTTGTTCATGCAGTTTATAGCTATAAATATTTTCCATATTAAAAATCAAAATTCATTTATAATTATTTATTTATGAAATGTTTATTTACATCTTGTCAAAAAATATTTCTGTCAAAAAATTTCTATTTTCCATAATAAAAATAGTAGTGAGAATAGTGATAGTTCTTTTAATTTTTGTAAATTTCTTTAATGAGTGGCTTTGTAAAAAAAAAAAAAAACTTAAATTTTTATTGTCTCTTTCTGCATTCTCAATGTTCTGATATGTTGTTTGAGTTGAATTATATGAAAACAATCTCACCCCAGACACCTGAGTGGAAAGGAAGGCATATTTTGATAGCATTTTCAGATATGAATAGATATTATCCTTGAGCAATACACCAAAAATTGATACCAGTTTCTGGAAATTAGTTGTAATATGGAATCTGACAATGTATCAATAAATATTCTGTGCTACTTTATATATAAAAAAAAACTATTGATATCTTGTACTTTGAGCAGAGCTTTCACCCATGGGTGATTTTGTCACATCAATGACATTATTTGGAAATACTCCAGAAGCCCATTTCCTTTAATTTTGAATGAAACCTTTATTAGATAGATCTTCTGAACGTAAATGTATTTATAGAGTAGCAAAAACTTTCAGTTGCTACTATCTTCACCAGTCCTGTGAGAAAGGTCTACTAATTTTGGGAGGCTGTGATGTTCTCAGTTGTAGACATGAGCTTTGTAAATTTCAAATTTTAAAAACTTGAATTTCATCCTTGACAACAAATATTATTTTTCTTGAAGTGGCTGTCTCACTGGCTCTATGTGTGAGGAAATTTCAAACAAGTACCCAAGTCTGAATACTGAATAGACATAGGTCTTCCATTGATTTTCTTTCCTAGCAAAAATGATATTCCATTGGGGGGGGAGGTAATTAGTTCAGCTTGAAACTCAAATGACTATAGAATGTTCACTGAGCAAAACCTTTGATTTTCTTCAAAAAATACATGTGTGTTTTTGTCTTTATATTCAGAAAACTAAAGAGATATGTAGTTAAGTATTAAGTCTTAATAAAGTTAATAATTTTCACTATTTTATCAAGGACATTCTTAAGTCAACAAGTTGAAAAACAAAAAAGATATATTATTATCATCATCATCATCATTATTATTACTATTAAATTAGGTTTGACCTCACTGATTCCCCAAAGCATCTTAAGAAACCTCAAAAGTCCACAGACTATCCTTGGAGAATTGATAGCAAATTATTCAGAAATATCAAGAAGCCCATCTCCTTTCAACATAGAAATGGTTTTGCATCTTGGGAGTAGAAACTGATAAATTCGATGTATTTCTTCCTCCCCTTCTGCCTCCTTTACTTCCTCCTCCTCTTTCCAATTTCAGGGACAGCACACTACTTAAACACATTCATACATTATCTTTGAGCAATAGTTCATTAAACACCAAGGTGCATCTTGGATCATACAGCTTGACACGTGTATCTACAATGAACATAATGAAAAATCAAAACTCAGTGATCCTAGGCTTCAGGCCCTAAAGAGGAATGGGGAAGGTATACCAGTGAAATTGGAGAGAGTTTTTGAAAGCATTTTTTGATTTTAAAGTTATTATCCCACATTAAAATGATCTCATGAATTGAGTCTGTGAGGTCTACCAGGAGTCAGATTTCACTCTCCACATTCACAAATTTTCACAGATGCTTCAGGGGGCCACATAACTTTGTCTTCTCTCATGGTGGATGACCAGGTTGACTATATAAAATCATCCAACCTGAGATAGTTTTTTAGAGTGAAACACTCTTAATAATTATTTTAGGACACTGGGTGTGACTTGGACTATCCCAAGTAGAGCGGGAAGCACACGTGCCCTGTGGTAAAGATAACCTTCCTTTAATAGGGAATTTTCCTGAATTGTGATTTTAGGAAGCTCAGCGCTAAACCTACAGGGCTGAATCTAAAGACTAACTGAGGCATAAAGAAATTAAATTACGGACTGTTGGCTTCTGTGTCAGCAAGAAGAAAACAGCAGTTTTCACAACCTGATAACTGTCTCCCTCAAAATAACCAGTAGTTGCTTTTAATTGTTATGCTTTCTGAATGCAAAAACCCATTTTTCTCGTTCCGTACTCCTTGCTTTTCCGTATTAAATTCCTTCCTGGGTGAAATATTAAACCTTTTTCCAATTGGAAATGAAGGGCACTGCGGGCCACCATAGGGTTTTCTCTTTGATTTCTTCCCAGGCATAAGAGTTACGAATTAATCTAACTTCACAGAACTAGTTTGCTCTATCTGCACCCTCAATTTCAAGCTAAGCTGCTGTTCACCGCTGGCTCCGAGCCATCCACCATCTAGTTATAAGTTAGACAATTCTGGAGGTACCAGGTGACTTCAAATACCACTAGGCATTATAAGACATAGGTGTTGTGAGCAAAAAAAAATAACATTGTAAATGACTTTAAGTCTAATTGAAACTGATCACAGGAATCAAAACTTATTTAATAAAAAATGAAAAAATTCATTTGGCTGTAAGCCAAGGAGCTTTGAACGCAGAGGGAAAGGGGGGCCACTTCTCGGGAGCTAATATTCACCACTCTACAGTTCTATTATTTTTTCTTCCTCATTTACACCAGTTCAGTACTAAAAATGAGATTCCCTCTCTGTAAATACATCTGCATCTGTTCATATTTCCTCTTTCTTTCCTCATGTAGCACACACACCGTGCTATTTGTAGTTAAGAGTTTGGCAGAAGAAAAGAGAGCATCTATTCTTATCCCTGGCGTATGGCTACATCCCTTCTGTCTCACAGGCAAATTTTGAGTCTATCAGCTTCATTTTTGTAGCAAGTCTGAAGGAAATGTGTGTGGTTTTGGGGTTTTTTTTGAATTGTTTTAATAGTGCATCTGAAAGTAGAATCCCAGAAAAAAATACATTGCCATTACGATGTGTCGAAGTTAGAGAATCCAAAATTCTTTCTAATCTATAGAGATAGATAGATAGATTAGATAAATATATATGCATAAATAAATATTCAAAACATTCCAGAGAGGTAATGAGTTTTGTTTCTGTCTCCTGTTTTTGATAATGAACCAAAATATTTGGATTATTTTCTCTACAAGCAATGTTGAATCAATAAAGGTAGGCCCCTAACTTACGACTAAATATCCTCGGTTTATGCTCCAAAAATAAGATCTAGGTCAAAAAAGAGCAGAGAAGGAAGCAAGCTCTACAAGTCTTATCCCTATTTTTTGTGACTTTTGCTTCAAAGGCTATCAGTTTCCTATTTCACCCTCAAGGAAGGCTTCTTGTTTGTATGGGAGTCACCAAATAGTGTTTGCCTTTACTGTCTGTCCCTCAGGGCTGCTCAAGGTCATATTCTTAATAAATGCAGAATTGATCACATGTTGACCACATTAGACTTTTGGAACATGACACATTTTCTCCTTTCCAAGAAATAGTCACATCTTTATGTGGAAGACAATTACAAGTATATTGATTTTGTTTTTGACTTCATGAGAAATAGTAAGCTTTCAGGAAATGGTAGCTAAAAGGAGATGATAATGTTAGATATAACATTTTATTTATGTTATATATTACATATCTATAGTAATATAACATATAACATATAGTTAATATCTAACATAATTCAAAGTCAAGGATAAAAATGGAAAAAAGAAAACTGGTAGACTTGGTGAGGATAAGGTCATTGGTGACCCTGGAATGATAAGGTGTGGCAAGAACAATATAATAGGTTCCCTAGTATTTTGATTTTCATCTTAAAATGCTGACCCTTGATGTCCCCCCAAATAGCACTTTTTATTTCAGACAATCCACTGCTCAAAAATATTCAAGAGGTCCCAACGATGAATAATGTTAATAAATCAAGTCTAAATTCCTAGACATGGGACTCCAGGCTGTCTCTACGGTAAGCTCAACTTCTCCTGCCACATTTATTATCTACAGGAAACATTCTACAAACAGTGCTCCCCTTATGATCTAGAAAAGTAATGATCTATGAAGACTCCAAATTTTCTACCTAGAATTCATTTGCTCTTTGTCTGCACTGAGTTGGAATGAGATATGTTTACCTGAATTTACCCTTCCGTGACTCGTGTTAGTCATATAGCTACGTGAACTGAATACCCAGCTTAACAATAAATTTAAAAAGCAGAGCATGTGCCTTCTTTGTTAACCGCTAAAGATCATTATTATGCAGAAATTATAGAAATAGATTGCAGTAACATTTAATTAATTTTGAAATATACTGTCTAGTGAAACTACGCTTAATGTAATAAAGTCAGTAATAAATTTTTAGTGATGAATAAAAGTCTAAAACTATTGGTTTTAAAACTAAAAACAGAATTTTCCTTTGAAACTAGATAAATTTTGATATTTAATGTTCAAAATTTAACAAAAAATAAATATGATACATAAAAGTCATCCAAAATGTGTTTCAGTCCAATTTATTTCATTGAAAAGCCATTGTGTCTAATTACACAGATGTTTAGTTCAGGTCTCTACAGAGCCCAGAGTCATCAAATTGTAGTTAAATGAATGAACGATAGATTGAATTACCGGTTGATCAATTCCATTAGGCCATTAAGAAAAGTAAAAGAAGAATTCCAGTGCATGGGCCGCTTACTTTAGTCAACCTAGGACCCCAAGCTGATTTATAATTCTGCAATTCAATCTCTTGCTTGGCACTAAGATGTGGTGAGATGTGGATTGAGTGAAACTGACAAACAGAATGCCCCTTCAATCCGTCATCTATTCTCCATCACACGTTAGATGGCATTTTAAAACATCTCTGCTCTTACTTAATGTTTTGTTATTGACATTTCAAAAACAAATCCTTTATAATAGTTTATTACTAATTTATCTGGTAAAAATTTATGACTCCTCATGAGTGAAAATTCAATGTGTCTTAAAGCCTTAGTCAACAAATAAAATCCGTTACCAATTTCCCTGCCTTTGAATGAAACACTAATTTTGTTAATCTAGAAAAGATAAAATGTTAAGAGATAAATTTCTTTTAAAAATCTATAATTTATTTGAGACAATAACATCACACTCTCCCACTGCCAGTGTCGGTGAAAAGTGCTACTAACTTTTGTCAGGGCCTGGATTCCATTCCCTCCCTCATAAGCCACATGGGATCTGTTTCTAGGACTTTTCCTTAATATCTCCCCAACCATCTTCGTTTCTAAATATGCTCTGCTACTATCTCAGTAGCAGCTATGGGTTAATTCTCTCCAGGATTAATGCTGCAGCATGTCACCTTCCCTCCCTGCCCAGGTGCACTCATCTCCTTCCAGCTTATCCCTGTTCTGTCATTTCCTGTGTGCCATGAGCAGTCAAAGAGGAAGTGTGTAGATCCCTGGAAAGTTTCTGATGTGTCTTTCCTCCACACTTCGTGCACCTTGCGCCTTTTTCCTGGTACACCATCTCTTTGCTTAGATCCTACTTGTTCCTCATTGGTACTTCTCTGCCATGTACAGTAATAGCACCCGGGGTTTCTTGTTTCAGAGCACAACCTACTTGCTTTATCTATTTCCTCCACTGGACTATAAGCTGTTTGATAGCATAACGTTCCAATATGTTGTTTCTAGCAACCAGTAAGATGGCCGGTATCTGAGACTCACTCAAAAGTTCATTGAATATTTATTAATGAATAAGCTGAATCTGATTGCTGAAAGATAGCACTTTCAATGGTTGATTGCTAAAATATGAATTGTGTATATCTAATCAGACATTAGGTGCCTGATATGTAAAAGGGATAACTTGAAATACTTTTCACATAGACTTGAATAAGTACATTAAATATTATTTAAAGCTAAATAACTATAAACACATACATAGAAAGTCAAACATTCTCTTGATGGATTATGATCAAAACAAGTGTTAGAAAAAGTTCACATTCGCATTTATTTTTCAAACTAAAGAAATAAATAACTTTAGTCAACATGATGGTTTAGCGACCAAGGAAAAATATATTTTTTCAAAAGTTCCAACCATTCTGATACCACTTCTTATGTTCCTAAATCATATTATGAACATGATGGTTTCCTATTTTAATCGACTCTATCTTTCTCAATTAAATAAGAGTTATAATAGTGAATGGGCAATATATGCATGTAATTTATTCCTCCCTCAAATTGGTAATCATCTTACTTATAGAAAGTAGAAATTGATTAAGAAAAGATTAGAATGATTTAAGAAATGAGAGAGTGACAAGTGGCAACTAAAAGAAGCTGGGACTGGCCATTCATTCATTTATTCTCACTCAATTTTTTACTTAATGTATATCTGGGTATTTGACCTATAAACCAACTTATAAACTTTGGGACACATGAGTCTAAGATGTCTTCCTTCCTTACATAGTCAGTAGACTATGAGACAGGTTTAGTCAATTGTGATCATGAATTTGTGTGTGTGTGACCTTAGTTCATCATTCCTGTTTGAGTTTACATTCAAGTTTGAATTCATAGAACCCAGATAAGCATTCTTAATAGGTGTAATGTTTTTGTAAAATAGTTTCCATTCAGGTAATAATGGCCACACATCTCCAAGGTACATGAACATATTCTTAATTTTAGCCAAATTAACTATACGGAATTTGGTTTTAAATAAATCTCCATGGATTACAATGCAAAGATGTTTTACAATGTGAACAAATAAAGGTACATGTCAATTTTATGATTACACCTCTATGTCTTTCAACACTTTCCATTTCAAATTTGATTCTTGATCAGTCCAGCTTGGTTCCTAAATATCACTGGAAAACAGCCCTCTCTGTCATATGAAGACAATCAAACATATTCTTGTCAATTTTCTGTCTGGCATATCTTGGCTTCCTATGTGATATACTCAAAAGAGGCATTATGAATGATATGTGAACATAAATACGTAATGTTGTATGTATGTGTTTAGGATAAATTCTACCTCTGTCTCTGCTGTTGCCTGGTGGATGAAATCTTCTAGTGTTATTGATGATCATTGACACTTTTAACCTGTACTCCTGTGAATAATGAAAGAGCGACTATACAAAAGAGTTGGGGATGTTAGAATATCTTTATTAAAGCACCTACAAACTTTCAGCCAAATTGTCAGTTTGCTTTTAGAATGATTTCGGAATGTTACTGTCTGCAGATCTGAAGCACTTTTGATAATCACACATAGTGAAAGCACAGAGTTCCTGATGAGCATCCAGTCCTAATTATTAACGTGCATGTCTTTTTTTGTGATTCTCACAAGTGAGCCTAAGTAAGTCTTACAAGTAAAACTACATGAGAATGTAGATATCACATAGATATACAATCGTGGCAGTTATTGGAAGAAAAGAGATCTCAGGGAACATCCAACCAATCCAACTTCTCTTTGGGAAAGAAGAGTGATATCAGAGTCTGAGAGATTTGCCAAAGAGAAAGGATGATGAGAGATGAAGAGAAATGACTTTGCTTTTCATGATATTAATCAAAATTTATTGTAATTACTTACATGTCTGTTTCACCCACAACAATAATAGGCCAGGTTCTGTGTTAGTCTTAGTCCCTACTGGCTCCCAATTACTTATCATGATTCTGAAGTTCATGAACTAAAAAAAGGTTCCTTGTTCTTTTGGTTTTGTTTATTTTAGACATGCTCCCACTCTACCATCCAGGCTAGAGTGGTATGTGGTGCAATCATAGCTCACTAAAGCCTCAAACTCCTAAGCTCAAGTACCTCTTCTGCTTCAGCCTCCCAAATTGCTGGGCTTACAGGCATGAGCCACCACCGCTCCTGGATGGGAAGGTGCTTAATGTTGCTAATCCTCATCTTCATTCCCTAAAAATGGGCATAATAATAACTACTTCTTAGATTGTTATCAGAAGAAAATGAAATAATGCCTAACAAATGCTTAGCAATGGGCCTTACACAAAGAGGTACTCTTTAAATGTTACAAATGAGTGCATGAATCAATGAGTCCAAACTTAAGGTGAACTACCTGTTTCTATAGAAACTTCAACAACAAGGCATGGCAAAATAAGAACAGTTTTGGCGCACCCCCATCTGATGCCTTTAGGCAAGGGAGGGAGAAATAATAGAAAACAAAACCCAATGAATGATATAGAATTTAAAACAATGAGAAATGTCAACGAAAAAATATTATTTAAACTATTCCAGAGAAAATCTTTCTGAAGAAAATTAAGAAGACCACAATACCGGATAAAATCCTGACTTCTGCTTCATTTCCTGTTCTTGAGCTGGCTGGATTCCGAGCTAAGCAGCGATAAATTCCAGTGTCCCCTGGCTGAAGGCGGCTGATCTGCAGTGCTCCAGAGGGCAAGACCACCACTCGGGAGTCCCCGGGGGTTGGGGTCAGGTCTTGTTGGTTCTTCTGCCAATGTATGGTTGGCATGGGCTCCCCAATGACCTCGCACTTGAGAAGCACTGTGTCTCCCATGAAGGCTGTGACAGATTCTGTCTGGGAAAGAAACCTCAGTGGTCCTAGAGGAAAAACAAAGCAGGGGAGGATAAGTCTTTAGATAGGGCGGATAACCCCCAATATGAGTAATCTATTCACTATACAAATTATAATCTACAAGGTATTTTCTCAAATCCCATCTCATTTGCTTTTTATTCTTTATCACATTCTAGAAGACAGTAGCTTCTGTGGCTAAAAACAATGAAGATCTTGCTGTTCATCTCTTGAAGCTTATTTATTATTGGTTAATAAAATAATCCAGAAAATGAAGCAGGGCAGCTATGATCATCCTAATTTTACAAATGAGGAAATTGAGGCTCAAACAAGTGAAATTCTCTACTTGAGTTCAGACACTTTTTATGAAGCAATCTTGGTGATGAGAACTTGTTCCTTTGGCTCCTGGTACTATGGATGGAATTCCTGTGACCAACTTTGGACAAAGGATTATGAAGTCATGGAAGTTCATAGGGCATAACTACATCGGTTTCAAGACAGATAGGTGATATCAACTGCCAATTATAGGAAAGAACAATCTTTTATGGAAAGACTGCTTACACAGCAGTTTTCAACCTGTGGGTCATGAACTGTATTAAAGGGCCATGGCATAGGAAGGTTGAGAACCACTAGAAGGATGTGTTCACTAGTTTTTACCAGGCATAGCTGCAGCATAGTGAAAAAGTCCTCAAGTTGGCATTGGAATAGCTTGTGCTTGTGGTCTGGTTGTCTGAGTCCTTTGGTAACTTGTTTTATTTCTTTGGGCTATAAAATGGGATAATAGTTAATTCACATGAAATAACTTGAAAATGGTATACTCATGCGAATGATTGACAAACACAGGGAAAAAAGAAAAATACAATAAAACTAGCCACTAATGAGTATAAGGATGATGAGAGAGAAGGCTTCTCTAACATACTATTGTACATAAAAGGGGCAGAAGGTATTTTCAGCCTGCCCTCTTGAACTCCCACTAATAAAAAGGTGGATATTTCTGATTCTAACCCTTTGACCATGAGAATTGTTTTTAAAAATTGCAAACAAACATATTTGTGTGAATCATGCCATCATGGGTAGATCAATGACAATTTTATTTTCTAGAGTTAATTCAATTAAACAATTCTAATTCTGTAGGCACTTTCTCTGTTCATCACAGTAATATTCTGATATTTCCATTTGCATTTTAATCATCCTGGAATTGCTATTATTGTGTGTACATTTCACAGTAAAATTTGACTCATCAGTTTGGAGTTCATGTCAAGTCTTAATAATATTTTATGTTACTAAGATTTTCATTTTGTTACTTTCTCTCAATTAAGTCAGTATCTCCAAGGTCCAGGGTTAAATTCTGCCAAGAAGTTTTGGCATTCAGCCAAAATAAAAATTTTAGTTAGCAAAATTCAATATTTAGCAAAAATGAAAATTTTACTGTTTTTAGTCTTAGTTACTTTTAGTTTTCATTTGGGTCTATTCATTTTTATAATCCTAATTTTCCCTACAGTCTGATAAAAGTGCTGGCTAACAGGGCAATGGCAAAATAGACCGGGCCAAATATCATAATTTAATATGAGAAAAATAAGAAAGGCAATTCAGAAGTCTCCTTCCCTAAGTAAAGGTGCAATCTTATGTACATTTCAGAGATTAGAGTTTTTGAACCGCAAAATAATTGAATCCATGAAATAGGAAGTTGCACAGGTACAAGTTGTTAAAAGATACCCCTTGTAGCGATTCCCATCTAAACAGGCCTGGAATCCTAGAGATGCAATATTAAAGTTGTTTTTTGGTAAGAATGATTGAAGCTAGCTCATCTAAAAGCCTTAATATTGATGCAAATATTAATTCATGAGTTGTCTAACTCCTAAATTAAGCCTAGGGAATCTGGATGTTATGAAGTTCCCTGGATCACCACCACAGATGTATCTATAGGGGGCGCCAGCCACTTGCCTAATCCCATCCTTCTTTGGTTATCAGAACTAATCTGTAATTGTGCTGGATCTACCACTGGGTGAAGAACAAAAGGAATCAGTTAACTTGTGCCCTAGCTCATTTCCTAGAGTCCAATTTCCAGGATGTTTGTAGTGTATAATTTTGAGTCTATTCAAAAGAAGAAGAGAAAGTACATCAATCTACTAGTGATTGGTTTAGGTATGGATTTAAAACACATGCTTAAACAGAGAAGTTATCCTACACAAAACAGAACTGTAATAAGTAGGGATGGATGTGAAGCTTATGTGGGGCAACATATTTCAAACAAATCTCTTCCTTTTTTATTTAATAGTTTTCTTCTTGATCTTCATCCCTATTATTTCATTTTGTACTTAAAGAAATATAGTCAGGAATAACTTTCCTGTACATACAAGTTATATGTTTTATATATGTAGAAAAGAATAAAATATTTTGATAAATCAACAAAACATCTGAAAAATTTTATTCTAATTTATCGTTCGGTATAAGTTATACACATTGGTTAAATTTAAAATATCTACTTGACATCTAAATGTATGTGGTATTAAAAAATGCACTTGCCAGTAAATTCTAGAACATGGACAAAATATAAAATGAAAGAGTAATTAAAACTGATATCCAACAATTCTTTTCCTATGTAAACTTCATCTACTTGGAAGAATCTTACGTGAGGCATGAGACTGCACGATACAATCAGCTCTGACGGAACTGGCCGCTATTCAGCATGCTGACTCAGTGTGCACACTTTGGCAAGTTCAGATCTTACTAACAGGGTCAGAACTGCATCCTATTTAAAAGTCACTAAGCAACATTTGGAAATTTTACTTGAAAAAATCAAATACTTGATTATTTGTCACGGTAGAAAATTATAAACATGACCTGTGGCCTTTTTGTCTCCAAAAAGGAGATGTTACTTATCAAAAAGCAATTCTAAGTTTACAAGGCTCTATGTGGTTTGAACTAATGCTCCCAACATCATGCTAAATTTTAGTACTTACAGCTCATGGTGGTAGAACAAAGCAGCAACCATTTAAAAAGAAGTAGTAGTTATAGGCTATCAGCTTTGTACTATATTTTCAAGACATGCACATCAGTGTATAGTAATGAACATGAAACTCACTGTAACTCATAAATACGAAATACAGTATTTTCAGAAGAGGCATTTGGTGCTTTAAAATGTAATACAAATGATTCCTGAAATTCATTCATAGAGAAATATGAATATAATTTTAGCCAGATCCTGTGAAAAATAACTACCTTCTCAACAAGAGCCTGTTTAGGGAAAGGCCTGGTGCAGACTTGTTAGATCCCCCCTGACCTATCACAATCACAGCAGGAATGATCTCACTACTTTTCTTTACTCAAGTTCATTACAGCTCCTAAATCACCAAAGGTGATTTCACTCAGGAAAATCTCAGGTTCCCCAAATTTCTGATATTGTAACAACACTAGACCAATCTACTCAACTTTTTTTTTTTTTTTTGAGACAAAGTCTCGCTTTATCTCCCTTGGTAGAGTGCTGTGGCATCTTAGCTCACAGCAACCTCAAACTCTTTGGTTGAAGTGATTCTCTTGCCTCAGCCTCCTGGGTAGCTGGGACAACAGGCACCCACCACAGCACCTGGCTATTTTATTTTTTAGAGACAGGGTCTCACTCTTGCTCAGGTTGGTCTCAAACACGTGAGCTCACGCAATCCACTTGCCTCAGCCTCCCAAGTGCTGGGATTATAGGCATGAGCCACTGCACGGGGCCCTGGCTCAACTTTTATGTAACAAAGCTGTGAGTTGTTTTTCAGTTGTCCCAGGTTGAAGGTGGCAACCTGAGCATGCCCAGATGGACCAAGAGTGCAACCATAGGGGGAACCTGAGTGCTCAGACTGGACCAAGGAGCAAGGACTGAATTAAGAAGTGGACACCACATGGCAGGATTCAGGATCCAAACAGGTCAAGCCCTGGTGTCACCATGTGGCAGGATCCAGTGAGACCATGCTTCCTGGCATCACCCCATCGCCATATTCTATCAGATCACTCCTCATTGCCCTCTGACTAGAAAACCAGCCCAACCACTTTGTTTAATGACATACAGCTTTGGGAATCATTCCCAGCATGATCTTTACTTCAGCCAAGTAATAAGATCCTCTTGCTGCAACTGACTTACTGTGTCTCTTTACTGATAACCTGTCTAGGGCAGGAACTTCTCTGTTTGGGAGGTAATGATATTGTCGTAAAACTTCAAATGCTGGAGAAAGGAATTTTGTCCGTGTGTATCTACTTACTACAATGGGGCTTCCAGGTTGAAGGTGCTCAGAAAATTTCATCCCAAAATAAGAAATTTTTCCCCCTGCATTAATATCTTGAATGATGCTGATCTTTTCTGGGTGACATTTTAGAGCAATATTACAATCAAACCCTATGTTTTGACACAGGGTTTCTCCCACTCAGACATTGACAATGAATCCCATTTTCCAGGCCTAAGCAGACATTCTGAATGCAAACAAGACACGAGAAAAGCAGTTTTTCCAGGACTCTGCCTTAGCTAAACCCCTTGTGGAGTGGCCCTCCTGCTGCTTTTCCAGATCAGGAAGAAGCCAACGGCCTAGCCTGTGTTGTATCCGGAAACCACCAGGTCCTGGATGTCCTGATAGCTCAAGAAGAAACCTGCATGATTACTGGAAAAATGCTTGTCACTCAAGGCAAGTAGAAGCTGAGCCCTCCACTTCTTAAAAGATAAGGTAAATATTCTCCATCAAATTAATGAAGACCTACTTCCAAGAATGGGGGACTGGTTTAATGGGGTAGGAGGGGACATGCCCAGATCTGTTCTCTTCCACTCATATATTCTCATTCTACTCTATGTTCTTGTGTCTCTTTTCAGATCTTTTGTTAACTGAACTACTAGCCTGGCCAGAGATGCAATGACAGTTTTAAATCTAGGAACACTTGGACTTGGAAGGCTACCCCCTATGCCTCCAGCCAACTGGTGCATTTATATATTATCTGTACATCCCTGTCTTAATAAAGATCAGTATCTATTAGTGAGGAACTAAAAAAGGAAAGATCATTTCGTTTGACTTACAGAAAAGTTAGACACGTGTGGGAGCTCTGCCTTCAAAATGATAAAGACACGTTTAATTCAAATTTTATACATGATTAACACACTGTAAAAGCACCTAGGCTTCGGCATCAGAAATTTCATCCATGTCAACAATCCTAATTATCGTTGTATAGTGAACATTAAGTGCTATTAGCAGGAGATGGATAGCCTCCAGGAGAACATCGGGGAGAAATGGGTTTTGTCCTGTTTATTTTGATACTTGTAAAAGATCTATCTTTAAATTATTCTCTAATACTAATTTTAACACTAAAGAGATTCATTAAATATCTGTTTATATATGTTATTTTGTTAAATGTTTTGAAAGGCTTATGAAACATCCATAACCTCAATTATTTTCAAGAATACTTACCAACTATCCATGAAAAGAAGAGAAAGGTTTTATTCTTTATCGCTCTTCAGTTGCACGGTATTTGAATAGCTGGGATTTAACATACCCAGGCAGTATGACGATTCTCATGTCCTCATGGTGGGGTGGCCTCTCCCAAGCCTAGACAGAACCAGTTCTCCCTACAGGACTCCTTGGTAGCATTTATTTCAATTGTAATGAATGTGATTATGGAGCTTATTTAATAGCTATCTTCCTGGCTAACTTGTAAATTCCACAAAAGCAGGGCCTAGGTCTGTTTCCCTTGGTATTACCGTGTTTCCCTGAAAATAAGACACTGTCTTATATTTATTTTTTCTCAAGACGACACACTAGGACTTATTTTCAGGGGATGTCTTACACTCAGTGCCGAAATGCATGGCATGGCTATGCAGCATATCATATAGATATGCTGCATAGCCAAGCCTATCACTAGGTCTTATGATCGGGGTAGGCCTTATATTTAACAAATGCGTAGAAATCCTGCTAGGGTTTATTTTGGTGGTAGGTCTTATTTTCGGGGAAACATGGTATAAGCACTTACCATGGGGCATGACGAATACCGAACCATCAAATATTTGTTGAATGAAAACATATATATAATTATTAAGATGCTCAGTTTAGGCAAACACCCCAGACCTGAAACACTGGGAAGTCTTAGAAGGACGGAGATCACTAGAGAGACATGAAGTGTTAGAGGGAGAAAGAGGTGATTTATTCAGGAAAGTGAAAAGAACTTAAGTTAATAGACATATATCAAGTTAACCCAGAGAGATTTTTACATGAAAAGAGACTGGGGTGTGCCAGTGAAAATTTTGTCTAAGCCTCTAAGTTTAAATTACCAATCAGCAGACATTTTGCATGGGATTCCCCATCCTGCCCTGGAATCACTGTCCCCGGGAACATCGTGATCAGAGGGGACGGGGTCCGGCCCTACTCTCTGGCACTGTCAGAGTAACGGCGCCATCATCATTCTCCTCGGGCCAACGCTTATTTCCTCAGATGCCGGGCACAAGGAAAATATTTGCTCTCACCAAGCAGTGGAAATGTTAATAGCAAAAGCAGCAAACATTTTGCAGTTGGGCTTTTCCTTTGTGATGTTAAAAAAAAAATGAGGTAAAAAATCACCATGGCAATGAATGGAAAGCTGCTAAATCTGTAGGGACCTCCGAAGTGTTAGGCTCTCAGAATTGAAATAAAGCGAACAATAGTCTCTCCCTACCCTTCCGCCTGAGCATATGCACACCACATAACTAAGAGAAATCCTTCCATCGGGTCCGGACAGTCTGAAAGTTGGACTGGCTTAGATACAAATTCCCATTCATTTCACTTTAAACTATTCTCGTTTTTAAGAAAAAGTAGAAAAAAAAAATTTTTTCAGTCCAGGTTTATGCCAAGACTGGAGGCCTCCAGGGAGGCCTCTCCTCCACCCACACACGCAGAATGGGCCTGTTCCTTCTTTCAAATTCTAATCTGAAAATGGCACATTCTTCCCACTTGCCCCCTAGCCTTGTTGGCAGATTATCAGGATCCGCATCTTCTCCTGTGGAAGGTCTAATTATTAAGTAATTAAAGTTCATTTAATAAAAAGAGACTTATCAATTGGGGGACAGACCTTGGGACTGGAAACATGCCTTGCTTTTAAATATTCAGCAGTGTGGTAATGCTCTCCCAGCCACCGGAGAGCTGCTCTAAATGCTTTGTTTGCACCAAATTAAAGCCTGAAGGTTACATCCCTTCAAAGTCAGACCTCGTTTGCCCCTTTTTTAATGCTCAAATTAGCTGAAGGGCAGAGAACAGAGGCAATGCAAAGAGAAGTTCTCTAGATTGAGCCTGTTTTTAAAAAGCCAGAAGACCAAGAAAGATATTCCTGAAATTTGTCAGAAGCTCCTTTCTGCCTGTATATCCCACGTCTCTCCACGCATTTCCATTTCCCTTTATTTCCCCCGCCATCTTTTTTTTTTTTTTGCTTCATTTTCATAGGCAAAAACACAGGCTCTGAAGTGGTTGGCTGAAGAGCAATTGCTGGATTGTGGACACTGCAAGTCTAGTGAGTGTGCCCGGGGTGCCAGCCATACTCACCCCCTCACTCTGATGGGATCTTATAAGAAATATCCATGTGGCCAATTATCAGAAACTCAGCAGGATGCAATAGAAGAATTGCAAAAGCTAAAGGACAGTATCATAGGCAAATCACACAGTTTGTCCAGCTCTGCAAACTCAGCAACACACAGCGAACTCATCTCCTAGGCCAAAATATGTACAAGAAATGTTATCAAGTAAGCCTATCATAGAATCATCTTTAGGTTTTATCCAATAAAACATACTCTGAAGGGCTTGTGCTGTCCTGGATCCTTGAAAGAAGAAAGGACTGACTGTACATGAGACCCAGTACCTAATAATGGTCATTTGAAACTCCTAATTCTCAATAATGAAGAACCAGTTGGATACTGGCCTGTCATCATCAGACCTGGTAGCCCACTAGATTCTTTCCTTTCTGGCCTTCAAATCCATGGAGTAATTCCGAATTCTCCCAAATCATTCTCCTTGGTTCCATTCTCAGGACACCTACTGCCCTGCACTGTGCCATCACAGGAAATAGGAAAAGGTGTCATCTCCAAGGGATGAGTTTTCTTAAAGGCAGTGCACAGGATCAAACCTCAAATCCACAGCCGGACTTCAGGCCGCACCCCCATTTTCCCCCAGACATGGTCATCAGATGATATGAATGACATGTATATAAATGACGCATGAATCACATATAGTATGCATTACACCTATGTGCTTAACAGCCCTGCTCCTCTTGTCTTTACTATCAACAATCAGAAAAGCCAGAATGGGTTTGGCCCATCCATGCCCTGGATTAATTTCAGGGTCAACAGAAGCAGTTTTGGGAAGCAATGTTCAAGGTAGCATTTTAATAACTTCCTTTTTTTCATCTGAGCTACCTTATAAAATCTATTCTCACATTAAATAATGAAAAGAGCTCTCCCATCTCATCTCTTTCTCAAACTCACCTGGTATTATCTTCCCGGGTTTAGATCCCTCTTAAAATCTATTACCCTCCATAGAAGATAGAATGGAATCCTTCCTAGGGAAGGAGGTGTGTAACAAAACAAACCAGGTGTAGTGGCAACTACCTTCATCTCGGCTGGGCTGTCCTATCTTTGTTGACTGACATAGGTTTTTACCTGTGGGTTTGCATTAAGCCAAATGCAAACTCCGTGATGTAGATTGATCAGGAGTACTTCATATGCTTATTTTACTTTACCATAAGATATTCTATAGGACTTCTTTAAAGAAGTAAGACTTCTAATGTATAAAAATTGTTCATTACTAATCAAAAACTGATCATATAAACAAAAATGATATAGCACTTTAGCCTATCAATGTCACAAACCTTTTAAGATGATCATTAACAATGTTTTAGAAAGTATGCATTGCATTGATACTACCACTTCTGAAAAGGGATTAGGCTATGTGCATCATAACAATTTATCCCAGTGATTTTATTTCTGGGAATCTATGCAAAAATATGTGAAGGGAAAAAAAGCCATTAAATATATAAATGACAGATAGTACATTATTTAAAGTAGTGAAAAATAGAAAATGGGCCAACTGTACCCTTGGTAATTGGCTAAGCAAATTATGGCAAAACCATTTCTTGTAACATTCTATACAATCATAGACAATTATATCATTAATATTTTTAAAGTGAGAGAAAATGATTTTTTTTATTTTTTCCTAAAAAAAGGACCCTATCTTTAAAAATATAAAAGGAAAGTTTCATAACATTTCCAACACCCTGTTCAGTACCTTATATTCAGTACAAATTGCAAGTAACTCTTCATGAGTGTATTGATTTCAAAGAGATGTTTACCTCCACGGGCTTTGACAATATGTTTATTTTCATTCTCTACAGACAGAATTCTTTTTATAAAAACCTAAGATTGGTTTATAATCAATAGCAATGAATGATTTTACAGAGTTCAGGCACAGACCCTCCATCAAGCTTATCTCTCACAATGCATGGCTAACGAATGGTCACGACTCTCATGAAAGTTGATTATGAAGGTGGTTGATATTTGCTGGGCCTACTGGGGAGTGTACATAATTCAAGACAGGCAAATCAGCCACATAACACAAAAGCAAACCGTTAAAGTTAGTATGATATTCTACTTTTCACCATGTCAGTGTCACCATCCCTTTGCAACTTTATCCAGGCTCTCTTGCCATGCTTCCCCACCAGCACCAATTACAGTACTGAATGGAAATTTCCCGATCATCCATCTATTACCCATCCTGTGTGATGGGGGAAAATGAAAGGTCTCTAAAACTGCTTTTTCTCTACCATATAACAGAGTATGGTATTGTTTTCTTTTTATTATAAAACAAACATGTTTTGACTATGGTAGGTAGTAAAATAAGCTCCGTGAGGTTGTAATCTATGACTCCTATATTTTGCTATCACTCCTTAGCAACACAGGGTAGCACACAATAAATGCTTTGTAATTTAGTAATCTCTGTGTTAATGAACAAATTATTAGTACAGGTTTCTGCTGTCTTTCATTAACATGTTATATACCAAGTTATACTATGTTATACTTATGTTAAGATGCAATTACTGTTCAGGAAGTGATCGCTCTTATGGATTTTGGAATTCCGGAGAGGAGTATAAAATTCACATCCAACATATTTCCTGAGTGAGACATTACAAAGCCCCAATAACAGTGAAACCTCTAGGCCTAAAAACTTGGCAAGACCTTCCCCTATTAGCTTCAAAAGTCATTGAAACAAAAATCTCTTGGGTTCTGATTGTTTCAAACTTTTAATGAGCATGTTATCCAAAGGATTAAATTACCTTCTACCTGACTATCCATTATATTAACCCACGTGCATATGTTTTCTCTGACCAATAGTACTGTTTGGGCACATACTAGGCAGTATATAAAATACAGTAGGATAAGACATTTGCCTTCATCTTGCTGTAAATGTCGCTGCTGAGATTCTATGCTCATATATTCTACTTTACATTTGTTCGGTAGGACCATATTCTTCTCAATAAAAATCATCCTTTTTCCTGCCAAAAGCAACTGCCTTGGACCCATATTCAAAACATGTAAAAGACAGAGATTAAAGAAAGGAGAAACCTAAGGGGAACAAGTTTCTAGTACAAGGAGGCCTCAGAGAGAGTCATATCTGCTCAAAGCCTTTATTTCAGAACTATATAATTCATTAAAGTTAATTTGGTAATAGCCAAGATTCACATCAAATATATCAAAAGAGTCAATTTTTTTCTCTCATAATTTTAATATCTTTTTCCTCCCCATAAAATCCATTTTGTAAAATGAAAAGCAAGAATTCCCAACAGAAATAATAATTTAGATTAAAGACTTCTGGTAAATCTATATAATTTTAATTTTAATTTGGAAGCACCTACTGGGGGAAAATCGGATCTAGTCACACGCATTTGCATGCTGTGCCCTCGCACAATGAAATTGGAAAAGCAAAATAGTTCTGCTTAACGTGTCTGATTTTCAACCGGAGAAAAATCAAAACTTGTTGGAGAATTACTGAGTTTTCAGTAGCTCGATGCAAACCGACCTGATAAAATGAGCCATTCAAAGGGAGATGGGTGAACTGTGACTCTGAAGTTTGTAATTTGAAATGGGTCTCCAACTCATTCAAAGTTTGCCACAAGAGCCTGCAAGGATCCTTTATCCCAAACACGTTTTGGTGTCCTTCCTCAACAGCAAGCATTAAGCTATAGAAGAGTGTGTGTAAGTTGGATAACAGTCTATCCTTGATGAAAATCTTTCAGTTGTGAGATCTTTCCCCAGCGTCCAATTGGATTATATGACACCTGGACCAGGAGAAAGAAGGAATAAGGGCACATTCATGAAGTCAAAGATGTATTTCTCCCCTGCATCTAAGGGGGCCTGAGCCAGAGGCCAGTGCATGTGATAGGAAGTAAATCTTTCCCTCGGAGCAGGCTTAGGACATCAGTTTTGATAGAATCAGATCAGCCACAATCTTGCTTCCAAGCTTACTTATGATCTTTCCTGATGCTACCATCTATGAACTTAAAAAGAAGTATTAAAGTATTAAGAAGCATTTATTAAAAAGAAGCACAGTTCAATAGACAGAACATGAGCTTTGAAGATCAATGGGCAAAGAGGAATACAGCAAAAGATTAAACTGGGCCCACAGGCAGGGTGGATAACTCAGATGCTATATAGCAGGTTAGTAAGTTTGCATTTTATTTCAATTACACTGAGACACTATTAAGAGATTTTTAAGCAAGGAGTGACATGATCCTATTTATATATTTTGAGGATCATTCTGGCTTCTGCTTAGAAAATAGTTTTAGCGGGGGTAGAGGGCAATGCCAAAGTAGAACCTGGAATCTCAGGTGGCAATTAACAATAGCCAGCGTGAGAGGAATCATGGCATAGGCAAGGAGGTGACAATGGGAATGCAGAAAGGAGAGTCTAGATATATTTTGAGGTAAATCCACAGGACCTGTTCCAGATTGAATGGGGTTTATGAGGGAAAGGCCAGGCCAGGAAAGAACTTCAAATAAACTATTCAGGTTGCAATTTTGCAGAGGTTATGTGAGTACAATGTGGTCTATGGAAGGCAGCAAGAAAAAAGAAGCAAGAGATGTGGTATTTAAAATTAAACAGGAGTAAGAGATCAAGTAAATCATTGGACCATAATCTCTGAAGCTCAAATTGACAGGATTAGAGATGCTGACCATCAGGTTTCTTTCCATTTATAAAATTATATATCTTCGTGGTTCTACATTTAAACAAACCAACATGCAGCCAGACTTTACATTCACCTGGAAGCATTTAACTAATGTAATAGGTACACTGGGCACTTAAACTCACTGAAGATAGAAAGGCAGATTATACATTCCCCATGACTGTCCCCCAAGGGACCTAACCGTCTAGGAGAAAATGCAGAGCTCACCATGCAGGCTTTATCCAGAGGGCTCATCACAGACCAACCCAGAAACAAGACTGGAGGTGCGTGGTAAGGGAAGAGACAACGAAAACCCCAATATTGCAAAAAGTGACCAACTCAAGTTAATTTAGACAACTCATTTCTTTGCTTGTGATAATAAGTCCACTATCTGGTCATTTATTGAGTTTTCTCCTTAATTTAGAATCACTCACTCTAATTAATTTTGGGTCTAGAGACAGAATACTCGTTCTCAAAGGTTGTCTAAATATGGTTATCTTCAAGTCATTCAGCTTTTTGAGGAAGAGAACATCAAGTGCTACTTTAAAACAGCTGGAATTATATAAAATTTAGCCAAGTTTTTTTAATTCACCTTGAATCAAATTTTGCCTTCTTTCAAGCGAACTCTTTTAATGTACCTTACTCTTTTCTTGGCCTCAGTATTTGAGGATTTGAGACAGTCTTCTGTGATTTACAGGCACTTTCATATCAGAATACCATCAAAGACACATATTAACATCTTACTGTACTTTTAGTTTGTTCTTTTAGGAAACTTGCTACTGATCTGTGTCTTATATCTAGAACCATCTTTTAAGACACCAACAGTCCATCAATCTGAGGTTTCTTACAAGAGATGTGCAAGGTAGGTAAATTTTCACAAGTAAATTTGCAGAGCTGACCAAATTTTAAGTTGATTTACATCACTATTTCTCAAGTTCCCTACCATCGTAGACTATGATCCTCTTGGATCTGTCAGTTTGTTCACTCTCCACTCTTGCGTCCTAAAATTCTGCATTCATAATCACATGTCTTACTCTTAATTGATCTTCTCACTCAGCTCCTAAACATGGCTTTGCACTTTTCCATCTAACTCATCATCTATGCCTCTCTCTGCCCTGCAACCTTCTGTCCAATTAGTTTGCTCTTTCCCACCTTGGGAGGGCTCAGTCTTCATTGGATTTGTTCAAAAGTCTATCCATATTGGTTGGTACGTAGTATGCACTCAATAAATATCTGTCAAATGCACAACTAAAATATCAGAATACAAATGAATCTTCTAAATCCAAATGAAATATATATTTCCCATTTTCTTCTCTGTCATCTCGGAGGATTTATTCTCATAGGCACTCATTTGGCAATTCATTGGTATAGTTACCACATTTCCATGCACCCCTTTTTCCTTCTAATTAAATTTCAGATTCCTCAAACATAGATATACTGCTTTATGTTTCTGTGGACATTCATGGTGTCTTGCATAGTAAAACCATCCAATAATACCCTCTTTGTTTTCATTTCAATCACATTAAGAAGTGATTATTCTCGTTTTGGCCATTTAGGCAAAGGACTGTCTGTTGAGGAAACTCTAAAATACTCGGCTTCCATTAATTGACTTCATCTTAAAGTTCTGATGACTTGTCCTTTTCATTTCATAACATTTTGATGGTAGCTTCAATTTATGGACCAAAAAAGTATTATAATTTAGACTTTAAAATTTATAATAATTTAAATCCTAAAGGGTTGGATTCTCTTCAAAATAGTGAACATGGGGTTTTATAAGCAAACTAATTATACACACAAGGTGTATATAGTACAGTCTGTGTTTTTTAAAGTGACTTCTATTTCTGAAAGGTAGGACCTAATTGTGAATTCTCTACCCCATTTGTCAATCCCTGCTTTACTATAATGGCTTTGATATCAACATCTACACATCTCTCTAAACTTATCCTCTGAGTTTCTCATAGACAAGGACAAGACTTCAGTTCCTTTGAATTTTCCTCAGCCAAGAACCGGGCCTTTGGAGCAGTGTGTGGTCAGCGGCAATTTGCTGATTGGTTATTGAAAGCTTAGTCTTTCCTCTGTTGTTCATCTATAACCTAATCATCTACCATCCTGTCCACAATTCCACAGTCATTTCACAAAAGGAGTGTGATGCTAAACACACATTCATCACTTTAAAACAGGAAGAGGCTGTAGAGATCAAACATAACCAATCATTTCATCTTATGAAAGAACATGTGTTAAATATAAGAAGTTAATGCTTTTTACCTCATCTCTATTTTTTACTTCTAGATCTCATATAATAGAAGTTCTCTACCTCTCAGTATATGCTGTTTCTGATATATTGACATATGTGTATATGTACTTTTATACGCATGATTAATATTCATTTGTATGTGTAGATACAGATATTTATAAAGAAGTACACACATCTATATATACACATACACTTCTATAACTATAGTCAAAAATATCCATATATTCCTCTGTATTTTATGTAGTTTTGTGTATACACATAGCACATACAAACGCATTTACTTTACATATCACATCTTCCTGCTAAGACAGATGGTTAATCATTAAAACCAGTGCAGAATTTATTGGGAAAAGCAATCATATTACCACAGTGTGTTTTTTTTAGCTAAAAAAAAAATTATATTAAATAACTGAAGCTAATAACAAAAGTTTTTCAACATTAATATACATGTATGCATTTCCCCTTTATGAAACATAACATTTCCCATGCTTGTTCCTTCCCAGTGTTATTTTATTAAGTAATCAGAACTTAGATCTAAAAATAGGCTAATTTCAGTTCTATCATTCAGAGAAACGGTAATAGTCTTATACATCTTGAACTTGTCTACAACAGACTTTTTAATGTGATTCAAACTCATCAGAGAAGATGGTTTATTATTCACACCAAGCTGAACTGCTAATTTTCAGAGACAAATGCACCTGTGGAAAAAGAAATCATATCTTTAAATTGTATTATCCACTGACAAGACCACATACTGTTTTGTCCTTGTTGTTAATACAGAAATCAGAGGGTGTAAATCTCTTCATCTTTTTGTCAGCACTCCTGGCCAGGGTGTTAATGGCTTGCAGCCAGGAAGTTGTGTAGGCTTCCAGCCAATCAGCAATGAAACCATATAATTGGCTTTTCAAACAGGAAGCAGGGAGTAGGGGGCGGGGGGCGGGGGGACTTAGTGCTAATGTATTTAGATGGAAACTTACTTTCAAATCTCCAATTAAAACAAGAGACAAGAGATCTCAATCCTCTGTGATATAAAGTAGATAGAGACTCATTTCATTTCTTAAGTGATAAAGACTAATTTTACTGATTGAAAATACATTATCAGTGTCTTAAGAGATTACTTTTCAAAGGCTAAACCCTGCTTCCTCCTGCAAGATAAAAGTATTGTAATATCTGCAATGAGATGCTTAAGAAAGGTCTCTTGCTTATACAAACCAATATATCTAAGGGCAGATGGTTAGATCTAGTACAGAGGCTGTAAATTATTTAATGCTGAGACAAATTGGATTGAAAATTCATGACCATATTAATAATGACCATGAAGACTTGGGAGAGTGAAATGAAGCTGTGAATTTTCCAACTTTTGAAACTCTGGAGGGTGGGGGAGATTATAGGAGTTTAGGTAAATAATAACCTACAACCAAGGCATTAAAAGATATTCTCTGGTATCCATAGGGGTTGTTTTATTAAAGGATTAAAGATTCTATAGGCTGTAAGCGATTTATTTAAATATTTGTTATCAAAAAAGAGGGGAAGTGACCCTTGATTCTATCACTGCAGACAAGATCTAAAAAAAAGAAGTTTATACGATTAGTGTCTTTAAGTCTAAATGACATAGTATTAAACTCTGAACACCTCCACCTTTTGTTGTAATGATCTCTTTGTAGCTAAGATGACAAAACTGGAGAAAACACAACACAAATTATTAGGCAGCACAACGGTAGAAAATAACATGCTTGACTTTACAAGGATTTCTGCAAATACCCCATATATGATAATGATAGTTTAAAAAAGAAATCACCAGTGAAGTTTTCTAAAATGTTAGCAGAAGAGATAGAACAAGGATAGGAGAGCCTGTATTAATTAGGCCTAAAAGTTGCATGGTGAGAACGGGATTTAGATAAAAGGCACAAGAAATTCACAAGGTCTTAATTGGAGATCAAGTTCAGCTTTGGATTTGCAGTAGCTGCTTCCAGCTGCTGTCTGACTTGAAGGCTTGTGTTTTATTTAGAATGCCCCTGGTCTCAGGCACGTTTCCTATGCCTATTTCATTTCAACCTGCTCCTACTCAGATTGCACTGGGCGAGCCCAGGAGGGCAACAGTGTCATCTTGAAGTTGTCTGTGGTAGGAGGCAGCGAACTATTGCTCCTGGGCCAAAATCTGGTCCATCAACCTATTTTTGTGGGGCCCACAAGCTAAGAGTGGCTAGCTGACAAAAATAATTTTAAGAAGAGGAAGAATATTTCATGATGTGAAAATTATGGAAAACTTAAATTTCCATATCATGAAATAAAGTTTAATTGGAACACAGTTATGCCCAGTCTGTCAACTGTGTGTCCTTTATTTTTATTTGGCAACACTATGCTAGAGAAACGGAAGGTCTGAAAACCTGGTAGGTGCATATTTGAAGGGGCAGGCTAAAAGCAAAAACTAGAGATAGTTTTAAAGGTGATACAAGGAAGGTTTGAATTTCTAAGGCAGCTCCTGAGATGTACTTATTTGGGTTTCCCATATTCAAGTGTTTTTTTTTTTTTTTAATTGTTGGGGATTCATTGAGGGTACATAGAACCAAGTTACACTGATTGCCTTTGTCAGATAAGGAACCTGCTATAATTGTGTCCTGCCCCCCCAAAGGTGAACCTCACCCCCTTTCCCCCCTCCCTCCTTCCCTTTCTCAGCTCTCCCTATCCCCCACCCCCTACTGTGTACTAGGACCTTAATTATCCTCATATCAGAATTGAGTACATAGGAGTCTTGCTTCTCCATTCTTGTGATGCTTTACTAAGAATATGTTCCACATCCATCCAGGTTAATACAAAAGATGTAAAGTCTCCATTGTTTTTGGTGGCTGAATAGTATTCCATGGTATACATATACCACAGTTTGTTAATCCATTCCTGGGTTGGTGGGCATTTAGGCTGTTTCCACATTTTGGTGATTATAAATTGAGCTGCAATAAACAGTCCAGTGCAAGTGTTCCTGTGGTAAAAGGATTTTTTTCTTCTGGGTAGATGTCTTGTAGTG
>CAUYQV010082952.1:0-30158 GCA_963574575.1 Galagoides demidoff | reverse complement strand
CCATCTTGAGTTTAAACAAAGGAATCCCTGCCATGTGGTCAGTCCCCGAGTAAGAAGTTGCCATGGTTACGAGGTATATATGCAAACGGGGCGGGGCACGTAATTTTTTGAGCATTTTGTACATGCGCTTTGGGGGAGGGGACAGCTCGGCGGGAGCCGAGGGTCCCTTCTTTGGCTTCCGACACTCAAGACCCTTTGAAAAGCCATATGACTTTGAAGATCAGCTTTTCTGTTTCAGGAAAAAACACCATTAGAATTTTGCTAGGTATTTCATTGAATCTATTGACTTCTTGGACAGTACTAACATCTTAGCAATATTTAGTCTTTCTATACATGAACATACATGGTATGTCTCTCCATTTTTTAGGTTTTCAATTTCTTTCAGTAATGTTTTATAGTTTCAAACCACCTACTTGGTTAAACATATTCTTAGATATTTTATTCTTTTACATGTTATTTTAAGTGCAATTGCTTTATACCTTTTCATGTCATCCGGGAATAGAGATGGTTTTACTTCTTTCTTTTCAGTACAATACTGAATAGTAGTGGGTAAAGCAGGCACAGTTGTGCTTCTAATCTTAAGGGGAAAGCTTTCAACCCTTCATCATTGAATATAATGTTACCTGTAGCTTTTTCAGATGTGTCTTTTATTATCATAGCTGGCTCTCTCCTGCAGGTGCCACCTGCTGGCAGGGAGGACAACTTGTGCAACCCATTACCTGATATAATTTTATAGGGCTTGGCTGACTCTACCTGCAAGTTCCACTTAATGCCCTGGAAAGTAAACTGTATATCCCAGCATAATTCATAGTGTGATGAAGTACATATGGTTGGGGAACAAGATAAGATTCAAGAGAACTCTCTCTTCTTCTTCGAAGGAGGCAGAGAGGTTGTCCAGATACATGGTATACCACCATATATCCTATAAAAAACAGTCATTTGAGAAAACCACCACACTAAGGCTATCTATGACCCAGGCACTCATTCAGAGCCTTAGCTCCCTGAATGTGCCCACAAGCAAAGCCAAAGGTCCTTATCAAACATATGACAATCACACCTTTAAAAGGAGGAGAAAAGTCCTATCTAAACAAAAGTAAATTCAAAAATAAGAAGTGACAGCTTCTCCACATAAGAAGGAATCAGTGGAAGGACTCTTGCAGTGTGAAAAATCAAAATGTAGGAACTCTTCTCCCAGACGGATCACATCACCTATCTAGCAATAAATACTGATGAACCTGGAAATGCTAAAATGACAGATGAAAAATTCAAAATATGATGGAAAAGAAGCTCAAAGAAATCCAAGAGAAAATGAAAAATCAACTCAAAGAAACAAGAAAAATAGCTCAGAAAATGAATGAAAAATTTACTTAAGACCTAGATATATTTAAAGAAATCAAACATAACTTCTGAAAACAAAAACTTCATTTACAAAACACAGTGGAAAGTTTAAATAGACGAGATCAAACAGATTGAACAGAAAAAGAACATTTCGGAAATTAAAGATTGATTGTATTTTGAATTAACCCAGTAAGATAAAATAAAGAAAAAAGAATTAAATTAATAAGACATTCAAAAATATGAAATTATGTAAAACATCCAAAAGCATACACTGGAAATAACACCTGAGTCAATCAATGGTGCTGGGGAAATAGCTGTATGCAGAATGCAGAAAATTGAAATTGGATTTACACCATTTACAAAAACTAACCCAGTATGGATTAAAGATTTAAAGGTAAGATGAATTTATAAAAATTCTACAAGGCAAACTAGAAAACACGTTCTGGAATTGGGCAAGGCAAAGTATTATGATTAAAATCTCAAAAGTATACACAGCAAAAGCAAAAATAGACAAATGGGACTTAATCAGCCTGTGATATACCAGTCAGAATGGCTATTACTGAAAAGTCAAAGAAGTAACAACAGATGGTGGCAAGAATGTGAAAGAAAGGGAAGGCTTATATGCTGTTGGCGGGAGTATAAATTAGTACAATATATACCAGAAACAGTACAGAAAAAAATAGAACTATCATTTGATACTACTGGGTATATATTCAAAGGAAAAAAGTTTTATTACATAATATTTATCTAACAGAATTGTACCTATATTACCTAAACCTGTAAAGATAATTTTTAAAAAATGAGAAACAGTGTCCTTACCAAAAAAAGAAATTTTTGAACAGATTTTTTTTCTACCAGTGGGTGAGAGAAATCCTCCACTGTCAACTCAGTCCTGGGGCACCAATTTATATTAATGATTTCAGAAAGAGTTCTGAGTTGGATCTAAGAAACACAAAGTTCTTGTTCTGGCCTCATGTGACCTCGAATGAAGTTAATCTCTCTGACCGTTAGTAGATATATTTTTCCATGGAGATAATATCATCTGCTCCATGGCACCATGTTATAGTTGTAGCACCTAAAAAGTTATCATGAGAAAGTACACTGAGAAGTTAATACTTTATACTGTAGATTCATTTTATTAGCTCAGACATAGCATTAAAATGTCTGAGATATTAAAATCGTTCTTTAAATTTAACTAAAATAATAGTCTGCATTGATTTGATTCTAAGCAACAAAAGTATGATATAGCTGGAAGTGGGAAAAAATAAATACAAATAATGAGCTATAAAGCAGGGCAGAGATGTTGTGGGAATTAGCTCAAGTTCATGCTAGAAAGTTTGGGAATGTTTAATAATGGCAAAATGGAAGAATCTTGGAAATAAAGCCTTGTCCAAAAATAAAACACTGTTCAAAAAATCACTACTTAGTAAATCCAGAGTGGCCTGAGTTGTTCCATTATATTAGAATGTAAATACATAAATCAACAAACCCTGACAAGACAGAGGAATCATTACATATAAATTACATATGATTACTCCAAACAAATTATATTCAACAAATTTTATGACTGTGGATCTCCAATTTCTGAAGTAATGAAGAAAATGCATCATGAACTGTACATCGGGATCTTACTGTAGTACTTGCTGTGGGTCATAAATTTTACTGGAAAAAATTAGTGAAATTAGTTTTATATGAGCAGAGGAATGTGGTCTGAAACCTTGGAGGAAAATAAAAGAAGCCAGAGAAGAGGATAAATTGGGAGGTGCTCCGTGGCTCTTGGGTGCAGCTCTAGAGCGGCGGGGTAAACTCTCCTGGGCCGTTGTTAATAGATGGGACATACGTACATTCATAAGCCTAGGGCCTGCCTCAGGCCACATAATGGAGAAGCTCAGCGGTGGAACTGGAGAATCTATATTTTTAACAAGCTGTCTCAGGTGATACTGATTTGCAGCCAGGTTTGCTGGAAAAAGGATACCCTGAGTTCAGCCAATAGCCAAAATGCAAAATTTCATTAAAAATGTATATGCGTGCCTGTTATTAGAAAAAAGGGGTTATATAAATTGTTCTGAGCCATTAAGCAGGATTCTGTTGCCAAAGCAAATTCAGAGAACACTGGAGCTGGCTCTATTCTCTCCTTGCCAGTAAACATCCCTGGCAGAGTGATGCCTACATGTGAGCTTCTGGGTGTGCCAGTTCTACCAGGAGAATGCGTCTTCTTCGTTCCTATTAAATTGAAATTATGATTCTAACCTGGTTGTCCTAGGGAAGACAATAAGTGTTATATGACTTAGAATGTTGGATGATAAAATAAAAATGGGAAACTTGGGTTCATAAAGTGGATTTCTTTCTTTCTTTCTTTTTTATTGCTTCAGGTTCAATGAGGGTACGAAGAATTAGGTTACACTGTTTGTATTTGTTAGGTAAAGTCCTTCTTATAATTGTATCCTGCCCTAAGAGGTGTGCCATACACTGTAACCTCCCATCTCCTTCCTTCTTTCCATCTCCTAGCTCCCTTATTCCCCTGCCCCCCACATTGAAGTGATTTGAGTTTTTCTCTGATTACCGCAGAACTTTTCTAAAGCTGTCTATATCAGTGTGTGCTGTGGACCTCCAAATGTAAGCCATAGACTATACAGTGTTTCAAAAATACACAAGCCCATGGAACACTCTTAAATTTCACAGAATAAAATATACCTTTTGGATCTAGTCTTCTGTTGAACACACTTCTGGAATAACAGTTTGGGGGACAATCAGCATCCTAGTTTCAATTGTGAAGAGTGCAGGCAGTGAAATCAGGAGACTGCCATTATGAACTAGTCATATTTCATTTTTCCTGGCTTCTATCATCCAAAGCTTATTTTACTTTATGTTTTGTAGAAAAATTCTTCACTTTGTCAGTTTTAGTGAAAAGCAAGGCTTTGACTCACAAAAGGAGTCAGATAATCCTTTGTTCTACTTCTGGTAGTTAGAAGATAATGTGCCTAGCTCAGCCAATTGGATGCTTCCATCCAGAGCTTTTGAATCATGAGCAGGTGGTTCATATTCACAGAGGTAAGAATTGACTTAGGACAATGGCATCAATGTCTATCAGCAGCCGTGTCTGCAGCAGCAATGGGAGTGATGTCCAGCATAAAGTATCATATCGCACAGTGACCCCCTGACCCAGCAGTCCCTATGGTGTAACCTTTGCTATGGTGTCAGTTTCTTAGTTTCCATTTGTCCCTGCATATTTTCTAAGCCTAGTCCTCCAAGTTACTGGCAACATTTTTAATTACTCAATAAATTTCTAGCAATACGTTTTTTATTCCTTATGTTTTCTGTGCTCATCTATCATGTACAATCTAGAAATCTGAGTGTTTTATTTGAATAGTCGTTTAAAGACTTTGGCACTCAGTTTCTTATCATGAGGAGATGAGATTAGGTCTTTTATTCCTAAAGGAATAAAAGATTACAAGTTTCTTCTAGATAACTCAAAGTGTAATATAAAGATTGAAAATCAAATTAGAACTCCATATCTGGGTTTGAAATAATTAGACTTAAAAGCAAAAGCTCCAGATTGATATATCATTGCAAAAATAATTCAGGTCAGCAAACATGTAGGACATCTGTTTCCATTCAAGATGGAGTAATAAGGATAAGATTTACTGCCCCATAAGAAACAATTTTAATACAGATAAAGCATGTAAACCACGGAAATTAAAGAAATCAGACATCAGTTGACAAAAATCAGCAATCCCCAAGAAATGAGAAATAAATAAACTAAGGCCTACAATTGCTCAATTTATAATCTAGAGCAAATATCCATGTGCAAGGACAGAAAGCCCAGGAAGGGTCCAAAATAATTCATTTGTACACCCAAGATAATTTAGAGTTAGTGGAGCAGAGAAATGAACACGTATAGAAGAATGAAACAGAAGGAAATGAACAGAGAGGATTGTAAATGTGCAGGGACTGTCCCTGGATTATTCTGTTAGGTAACTGTGTTTGCGTATGTCTGTGAAGAACCACCTAAAGGGAGGGAAAGAGTCTTGTCTCGGTAGGAAAAATAACCTCAAACTAACTTACTTGTGCATCTATTAAGAAAAATTAAAAGCAAAGATAAGAATTATCAAACTATTCCAAGTGAGTTAATTACATCCCAGAAAAAAACTCAAGAATATTTTTAAAGATATAAAAAATATCCACTACAAAAAACACGGTAAAAGTCATACTTCGGGCATTCTGTGAAAAACTAATAGCAAGCAGTGATTCAAGAGGATACAATCTATAATGAGGAAAAAAATCAAATCATCTAAATTGACCAGGAAATGTCACATGCAATAGCATTAAGGCAAAGTCATCGAAAATAGTTATCACCGCATCCCACTGGTTCCCAAAGCTATAGCAAAGATTGAGCCTGTTAACTAGTGACATGGAATATACAAAAATGATTCTAATTAAACTTGTAGAAATAAAAATTATAACACCTGGGTGGCGCCTGTGGCTCCAGGAGTAGGATGCCAGCCCCATACACCGAAGGTGGTGGGATCAAACCCCACCCTGGCCAAAAATTGCAACAACAACAACAAAAAAATTATAACACCTGAACGAAAAATTAACTGAAGACTAGATACTACAGATCAAAAGATTAGTGAACTTAAACATATACCAATAAAAACTGTCAAAAATAAAATGAACTGAGAAAAAAAAAAAAACAGAAAAAAACCATCTGGCTGGTATCTCAACCAGCCAGCCAAGTGTATGTGTACATGCAATCCCCTCCCCAAAAGGAAACAAATTAAAGAAATAATGACAGAAGGTTTTCCAATCTACTGACAATTATAATATCACACATCAAAGCATATTAAGTATCCCATGTATTGGGGGGAGAGAAAAAGACAAAAGAAAAATGCACCAAAGCACATTATCATCAAATGTTTAAACTCAGTAATAAAGAAAAAGATTAAGTAAATTTTAAATATTTTAAAGCAAAAAAAGCTATCAGCATTAAAGATATAATTTTAAAGCATAAAAATGTAAAAAGACATACAGAAAATCAATAGGATGAGAACACATTTCTCATTGGAAACAAGGCAAGTTTGAAAATAGTGAAGCAGCAAAACTTAGAATTAAAACAATTAATTAAGAATTCTTCACAAAGAGTAAATATCTTTCAAAACTGAAAATGAAATACAAGATCTGACAATGGAGTTTGTGAACTTGCCACTGTGCACTTTTATTGGTAGCACTATACAAACAACTCAGTAGGGTTTCATAACCCTGGTGCATTAGTGTCTCACAGTTTTGTTCAAGTCCTGCATGGCGGTATCTTGCTGAGCAGCGTTCACTATCATTGTTGCATGTTTTTGTGTGCTGTCACAAGAATGTTAGAGCTTGAGTTAGACCAACAGGCAAACATTAAATTTCTTGTTAAACTTGGTAAGAGTGGGAGTGAAATCAGGGACATATTAGTACAAGTTTATGGGAATGACATCCTCAAGGAAATGTCAGTGTACAAATTAACTACACATTTTTCTGAGAGAGAGGAGAGAAAGTGTCACTAATGAAGAGAGGACAGGGCAGCCAGTAATGAACAGAATGGGCAAAAACATTGCAAATATTCATCAAATTGTGAGTACAAAATAGTTAGTTGATATTAGAAGCATAGCAGACCAAGTAAACATGGGTAGAGTAACAGGAAAATCTTGACTGAAGATCTCAGCATGAGAAAAGTGTGCTCTTGCATCACAACAATGCACCAGCTCATGTGACACTGTCTGCAACAGAGTTTTTAGCCAGTAAATAAATGTATTGGAATACACTCCTTACTCAACTTATCTGGTCCTCAATGAATTTTTTCTTTACCCAAAAGTAAAAGAAATATTGAAAGGAAGACATTTTGATGATATTCAGGACATAAAGGGTAATTCAATAATAGCTCTAATGGCCATTCCAGAAAAAGAGTTCCAAAATTGCTTTGAAGTATGGACTAGGCACTGGTGTCTGTGTATAGATTCCTATGGGGAGTACTTTGAACGTGAACATAGTCATTGCAGGGAAATAACTCAAGAATATTTTCAAAGATATAAAAATATCCACTACAAAAAACATGGTAAAAATCACACTTCAGCATTCTCTGTGAGAATATGTAGCACGTTTCAGCAAGGAGCTACATAGCATTTTTTCTAGGATGGGTTTGTAAACTTAATTGTCACCTGCATAGGAACTTCTGACATGCAAAAGATAAAATAATTTATTATCAGCAAACCTGTATTACAATAAACATTAAGAGAAGTCTGCCAAGGAGTAGGAAGTGATACCAGATGAAAACATGGCTCTACACAAAGGGATTGAGAGCCCTGGAAATGATAACTACGTAGGTAATTATAAAAGTGTTATTATTAGAATCTCTTTCTATGAGAATGGACTACTTAATCCAACAGTAATAAAGTGATTTTATGGAATTTATGCCACACGTAGAACTAAAACGTATGCCAATAACAAAGGAAAAGTGTAACTAGTGTTACAAGTTTCTTATACTATACATGAAGTAATATTATATAATATCATTTGAAGATAGCTTGAGGATAAAGATGTTTTCTGTAAGTCCTGGAGTAGACAATACAGTAGTATTTTCAAAGTTACAAATGATACATTGAAAAAGAAACAAAATTTAATCTTAAAAGTATTCAACCCCAAAGCAAGTATGAAATGAAGAGGTTGGGACACTAACAAAGATGATATTAGCAAGATTTAAGGCCAAATATATCCATTATTAACTACATTTAACTGGTCTAGCAACCATAAAATCTCAGAAATTATCGGATTGGATTACAAAACACCTAAATATATATCATCTATAAGAAATCCACTTTAGACATAAAGACAGAAAAGGTTAAAAATAAAGTGATGATAAAATAAATATATGTTGTGCTAATATTAATTCAAAAACAAACTAGAGTGTCACTATTAATATCAAACAAATCATATTTTTGAAAAAATATTATCTAGGATAAAGAAGCTTGTTTTACAATGATAAAGGGATCGATTCTTTAAGAGAGCATAAAATTCTAAATGTTTATGCACCTAAAAACCAGAGCAACAGAATATGTGAAGGAGAAACCAAGAGAACTGAAAGGAGAAACAAACAAATCCCCAGTTTCAGTAATAGATTTTAATAAATGTCACTCAAATCATAATAGTGATAAAACCTATGCAGAGAAAATCCCCAAGAAAATGGAATGTCTGAATAAAATAGTTACACAATTCGATGAATTGGTAAATATTCAATGAATATTTACATAATACTCTACTCAGCCACAGCAGAACAACTTTTCAAGTGAACAAGGAATACTTATATAAATAGATTATAAACTGCATTATAAAACAAATCTCAATGCATTTAAAATAAGTCATCAAACATTATTTTCATTGGCCACATGAAATTAAATTAGAAATCAACAGAAAAATCTCTGAAAATCCTCAAATTTTTGAAGCAAAAATATTCACCAATTAATATCCCATAGGCCAAAGCAGAAATAAAAAGGGAAATCCCCCCCAATTTTTTGAAACGAATACAAATGCAAACAACACATCAAAATATGTTGGCTGCAGCTGTCAAAGTACTTTAAAGAAATTTTATTTCCCTAAAAGCCTATGCTAAAAAGAAAAAAGAAAAGAAAGTTCTCAGATCAATTGACCTTAACTTCTACCTTATAAAACTAGAAAAAGAAGAGCAATTAAAACCTGAGGACTGAAAAAACAAATAAAGAGATCAGAGCAGAAAGCAATTAAATAGAACATAGGAAAATCAATAGAAAAATCAATGAGACCAAGAGCTGGCTTTTTGAGAAGATTTCAAAAATAAAATAAAATAACCATAGCCATGAGTGATCATGGAAAAAAAGATCAAACTCATAATTTATTAATAGGGAAATGAGAAAAGTGATATCACTACTGATTGTATAGATATTAGTCAGAGAATGAGAAAAATTTTGAACAACTTTATGCCAATAAATTCAACAACCTAAATGGACAAAAGCATTCAGAGACACAAACTATCAAGCAAACTAAAGAAAAAAAATAGATAATCTGAACAACCTTATCTCCATCTTAAAAAAATTATAATTAAAAACCTTCACAAAAAGAAAACTTCAGGCAAAAATGGCAAATGTTCATTTTACCAAACATTAAGGAATAATATCAATCCTATGAAATAAAAACTTCTAGCAAATTGACAAAGAAAGAATATTTTTCAGAAACTTTTTTAGATACAAAGTCTCACTGTGTTGCCCAGACTAGAGTGCAGTGATGTGATCTTAGCTCACTATAACCTTGAACTCCTTGGCTCAAGCTGTCCTTCAGCCTCAGCTTCCCTGAGTGCTGGGATTATAGGCAGTAGCCACCATGCCTGGCCGAAGGCATGCTTTTGAATTCATTCTATAAAGCCAAAATTGCTCTAATACAAAAACCAGGCAAAGTTGCAAGAAAACTACAGACCAACGTCCTTCATAGACACAAAAATTCTAATGTTAGCAAATCAAATTCAACCAAATATAAAAATGATAACAAATCATTACCAAACAAGGCTTAGTTTAGCAAAGCAAGGTTGATCTAACACTTGAATAATTTATAATATTAACAGCCTAAATATATATTTATATAAGAAACAATCCAATTTGTTTTAAAAGAGGAAAAGATTTGAATAGATGTATCCTTAAAGAAGATATATTGAAGGCAAATAAGCCCATGAAAAGATAATATTATTATCAGCACCAGTTAGGGAAATGTAAATTAAAACCAATCTAGTAAAAGTGGCCATGCCAAGTGTAGCAACTGAAACTTTCAAACACTTTTGTTAGAAACGTAGACAGGCACAAATACTTTGGAAAAGTATTTGAGAATTTCTTAAAAACTTAGACATATATCTACCTTAATTACCATTTTTTCTACTCCTGAGTCTTTACCCAAACAGGAAGGAATAAAAGGGAGGGATTGCAAAGGCACAGGAAAGGTCTGTAAGTAAATCACGTTCATCATCTTGATCACTGATAGTTTCATGGATGTGTACACACAGCAAAACTGATTTCATTACACAATTAAATGTGCAGGTTTTTGTGTATTGATTATACTCCAATAAAGCTCTTTAGGAAAAAAATGTTTGTCTTGAGCTCTTGGAGTGGGGACATTTGTTAAATATAAGCTTGGTACCTGTTGCCCAAGCCAAATAAAAATAATAGCAATAATAAAATGAGAACAAGTAGGTTGAGGAAAAAAAGATTTATTAATATTTCAGCAAATGAGGAGGATGTCAGACTCTCTTCCTAAAGAACTACAGACCTTCTGTTGAGAGGAATTTAGCATCTTTTATAGGTAGACAGTCCTTTAATTAATTCTGGATCTTCATGACCTATGTGGAACACTATTCCCACTGTTCCTCAGTGACTCAGTTGTGACTCTGTGATCTAACCTTGTGGTTGCTCCATAATTTGTCTTGTGACCGTTGACCTATCCCTTGCTGTGAGAAGAGAAGGAACAAACCAGCACAAACAGACCTAAATGTTAAGCTTCCTAGGATTGTTCCATTGTTCCTGTGAGATTACTGTAGCCCTTGGGCTTAATTAATGTTTAACCCTGTAACAGAGCCTCCCCTGAGAATTTGTAGTCATAGCTTGTCTTCATGCAGACTTGGCTTACAAAATTACACTAATGTCTATGGAGACACTAAGATGATAGTACACCAATCCTGGTAGAAGCAAGAAAAAAATTTACCTTAAGGAAGACATTCTCAAAAGTGGCCTTGTGGCAGTTCCACAATAGTGGCAAAGAATCTGATCCAATATTCTCAAACATTCAAGAAAATAAATCACCATGAATGAAAGTCAGCGGAAATGTTCCACCAGAGGTCCTTAGTATATCAGCACTGAATTTACCAGATACAAAATATAAATGTTTTTAAAATATTTAAAGAGATTCAAATATAGAATTTTTTAAAGTCTCAAAGAGAAAACAAAGTGAACTTCTAAAAATAAAAACCATGATTACTGCAGTTACATGCTAAAGGAATGGATTAAACAGCAGATGAGATTAAGTTATAAAGAAAATAAGAGATATGAAAAGTAGATTCGCAGAAATTAAATGCAATATGCCATAAAGTGTTAGAAATTTTAAAATGGGCAAGATTTAAGAGATTTGGAAGATATAATTTCCAATATGCTTATAGTCACAGTTTTAACAAGAGAGACTGGTGAGACTGTGGGAGAAAAACCAGGCAAGAAACATAAGAAATTTTTCAATAGCTGGTAAAAAAGCATAGGCATCTGAAATCAGAGCGTATCAAATCCTAAGCAGAATAAGTGAGTACAATAGGAGCCAATGAACCCTGTAGTTTTAAGCATAGATGACACTATTAATAATAACTTTTAATGCCTTATGTTTTAATTGCTTTGTGGCATTTTCAGAAGATTTCTTTATGCATTCCTATTGACCACCTCTATAAGGAAATGCATTGTCATTTGTTTAAGAATATTTAACAATGCATTTAAGAATACTCACAAATGTTGTAATATTAAAAAATGAAAAATAGTCATAGTCTGGGAACTTGGGTTGAAAACTCACCTGTGTCTTGGCAGCTTTTTGCTGGTATTCCCTATATAAGCAAGAAGCAGTCACTAGAGGAAAAGGATCTAGATTTATGTCCCAGTTCTACCTATGATATATAATGCCATCATTACTAAATCAATTTATTATTCTGTACTTAATTTCTCTTTCTGGAAAACATACTGAGTTACTTTACCTGTTGTCCAAGGATGCTAAGAGGCTAAATAATAGTAGAATAGCAAGGTTAAAAGGCTTTAGGAAAATATATAACACATAAATGCAATCTATTATTTGAGAACTGTTTTGCATTGAGAGTCCTGTTGTAGCTAGATACCCTCCACAGAAACAGAACATAATGCCTTTCTGCTGTTTCATGCACACAATGCATGGTGTAGCAGAAGGGATTCAAAAGACTACTTTGTAGGCACCCTTCACCACTTACTAGAAAAATGACTTGAGTCCAGTAAAAAAGGATATTAAAGGTCACATTAGGAGCTTATTTATTGGTTAAGAATTGAATCTCCTCTACCACAGCCTTGTCAATGTGTGGCTAAATTATTACTGAATATGTCTTATAGCGAAAAACTCAATGCTGCCTAAGAAAGCCAATTCCAAGTGTCAAAAAGTTGCTACTTATTCTGGCACACTCAACTTTTGTGAGACTTATCCAAAAAGAAAATGGAGTGATAATAATAGTAACCATTTATCAATTACCTACTGTCTGTCAAACATAAAACTAGGCACTTTACATAGTTAAATTCTAATTATCACAAAACCCCTGAAAGATAAGTGTAACTATCCTCCTTTGACATGTGAGAAAACTGAGATTCAGATTTAAATGGCTTGCCTAAGGCAACCCACTAGTCATTAGCAAGGATGCTTCCAGTCTGCTAAGATTGCTAGAAAAGAGAGAGAGAGAGAAGCAATCATACAAGAAAAGAAATTTATAAACTGAATTTTTTAAAATATAAGATGTGCATATAATTACTAAATATTCTTATACAGTACAACCAATGTTGAATTCTTAGCCTGACAGAGATGCTGAAGAACAGTTCATTTACTTGTCTTTCAAATATAGAAGAGTGTATTACTCAATAATACAATAATTCTGAGGTATACTGAATCTTCATTCCAGAAAGAAATTCAGAAATAAAAAAGGCAGTATTTTCACAAGAATAAGACACTTTAGCTGCATCTAAATGTTCTTTCAGAATCATTCTGATGATACTGATTTTGGTTAGGTTACATATTATATTGCCTATGTGGAGATGAAATTACTAAAAATTTAGAAAAGATGGTGCATATCTGTAGTTGCATCTACTCTGGAGGCTGAGGAGGAGAATATTTTGAGTCTAAGAATTCAAGGCCAGAGTTCAGAAAAGAGTCTGGGAAAATTCTCAACCTTCCCAGAAAGACACAATTATGGAAGATCATCATGCCTTCTGAGGCTTTAGGCTTTAAAAATAGAAGAAAGTGTCAAGAGGACATTATCTTTAAAGATTTCATCTTCCAAATGCCTTTATCACAACATTATCTATCTGCTATTGGTTTGAATCGATGACTATTCCTATAAAATTAGGAGATTGTGAACAATGAAGTCAGCAAAAAATTTAAAGTTCCTCAGAGAAAACACCAGGAGGATAAAATAAAGAATTCTCACTGTGCCTATATGCTTCCCCCAGAATTTACATGCACTTCCAAAGTGAAGGTGGATCGAAGGTTTCCTAAGGTGAGCAGGTGAACCCACATGACACCTCAGGTTGTCCTGCTCCCCACCTATTTCTACCCACTAACCTTTATCTTTCATCCACTTTCTGCCTGATTCACATACAACCGACTCTGGCTTCCTTAGCTGAATTCCCCCTCTACATCTGTCTGGATTCTACAGTTCACCTGAGTATGTATTTAAGTTCCTCCTCTCTCTCTCTCTCTCTCTCTCTCTCTCTCTATCTCTATCTCTTCCACAGACTCTTCATGAAACCCTAGAAACAAAATGGTGAACAAAACTCACAAGGCCCTGACCTTCATAGAATCCACCACAGTCTAGTGGGAAATGATTACATCAGTGAAGGTGAAGTATGAACTTGAATAAGTACTTGAAAGGAGAAAGTAATTGTGCTAGAAGCACCTGGAAGAGGGACCATTGATCAGTCACTCATGAGGAGTTTTTCTGATTATAGGACAAGTGTGCTGTAATCTGAAGTAAAGTTAGCAGTTACATGAACATGGAGTTTAAATCTATGGTGACTGAAATACCAGAAAAGACATTTACCCTTTTGTTTATAGTTCCTTATTTACATGCTTTATTAGTGTATTTGTTTTCTATTGCTGCCATAACAAATTGCCATAAACTTACTGGTTTACAACAACACATATTTATTCTCTTGTAATTTTGGCAGCCATAATTTTGAAATGAGTGTCACTGGACTGAAGAGGTCAAGACATGCTTCTTCTGGAGGCTCCAGGGGACATTCCATTTCCTTGTCCTTTCCAGCTTAGAGGTTTTCCCCATTCCCTGGTTCATGACCCTGCATTACATTGCCACTTCTCACCCTACTTCCATTCTTGGATTGCCTTCTTCTCTTCTGAAATAAAATCTCCATTTCCTCTTGTCAGACACTTACGATTCCACATAGAACCCACACAGATAATCCAGGATCAACTCCTCATGGCAACGACTGCAGAGTCCCTTTTGCCACACAGGGTTATATTCACTGATTCCAGGGTTAGGATGAGGATATCTTGGGGAGGTAGGGAATCACTCAGCCCACCACAAGCAATAACTTTATCTTCCCACCCTGAAAACAAACAACAACAACAAAAAACCCTTCAACATGCATTCACTACCTGTGTTGCCTAGAACCCCCTTCAGCAGTGAAGCACTCATTCCATCCAAGGAATTACTAGGCTCAAAGTTGCTTCCTCCTAGAGGTTATGCTCTGCAATACCACCACCACTCCTGCAGGGGGCAGAACATGCACAATGACTTCATGTAGTTACAAAGACTCCTCCCTCACTTCAACTCAGAACAACTTTAAAGGGCCATCCTTGCACAGAGCTGCCCTAGGGCCCTTGTAAGGCCTCTATTGAGAGCTTGTTCAGTTTCTGCCTCTGCCAGCTCTGCTTTGTTAACTGTCTCATAGGTGCTGCAAAGTTCCTGCGTGCAACTCCCTTTTCAGAGTCTCTTTCTCAAAACCTAACAAGAAAATATCTAGAATTTTATCTCTGAGTATTTAGCACCATTTGGTTTCTTTTTTCTTTTTTCTTTGCTTTAAAAATACAAAGTAAACATTAACTTGGCTGAGTTATCTGATCATCTTTACTTCTCCTGTCCTTCTTGCTTTAAAATTATTTTCCTTTTTATTGACATTTCTCCCAAAGTGTTTTGAAAGTGGCTTTTTCAAGGCCAAACTTTATGAGCCTTTTATGGCAGGGAATATTTTAAAAGTCCCTTACATTTAAATAACAGTATGGCTATATATAAGATCCTAGGCTTCTTAAAAGAAAAAGCTTTTTCTTAAATACTTTGAAAGTATTACTCTACTTTTTCCTGGAATGGAGTAACGATTTCAGAAACTCTGACTTAATTGATTCTCATATCATTGTAGTTAATCTGTTTTTACTCTCTGAAGTTTTTATAATTCTCTCTTATCTTCAATGTTCCTCAGTGCCTAGAATGCACCTATGTGTAAATGTTTTCCAATCTATCCTTATTTTTTACACTATCAGCCCTTGTGTTTAGGATCAATTATCTTTTCTTTATATAAAGCATTGTTATTTTTCTTTATGTTCTTCCTTTTTCATTCCTTTTACCCCTCTCATTCTAGAAATTCTGCTACACAACTTCCAGGAGTTGTATACTTTTTTATCAGCCTTTTTTCTCAGAAATTTTATATAATCTTACATCTATTTTTTTTCATTAGGCTACCTATAAGAAAAGTATTGAACTAAAAATTATTCAGACACATTGGTTTATTCTTTAGCTAGGTCCATTCTTTAATTTATTCCACATGGCATTCTTTATTATAGTTATTTTATATTTCATAACCAATATTTACTCCTGATGCCTCTTTAATAATTTCTTACATCATAGAACCAATATGTTTTTTACAGATATTTAGTGTGTTGATTTCAAATGATTAATCCATTTAGGTGATTCATAGGTGATTAGCCCTTCTTCATGTGGTGTATGTTGCCTATTATTCTTCTTTCTTTTACATTGGCCGTACTTCTCATGTATCTAATCACTTCTGCTTGTTGACTTATGTTTCCCTGGAATTATTAGCTGTCCTTTTAAGCTACAGTGTATCAGACATGTTTAGTTTGCATTCCTCCTTTGAGCTTAAAAAGATGGAAGAAAATGTGCCCCCTCCAGGGAAGAAAGCCCCAGGTACCACTATGTAATATATCCACATTTGTTTGCTGCTATTTCAACAAATCATTTAGCCTCTTAAAATCTTCGACAGAAGTAGCACTATAGAATATCACCTCAATGGAGTGCACACAATACTTTGACTTTCATTTAGAGTGTAGTGTAGAGGGGAAAGAAGAGCCAAGGCTCAGGGCACACAAGAATGGCACTCACCTTTTGTCGTCAGCTCTTGACTCCACGAAGACTTGGGTACTACCCTGATAGTAACAGTAGATGTTGCATCACCTGGTAGCCAGAAAGGGAAGAAAGGAATAGGACAGGAATATTTTGACTGAGGCAACCAGCAGAAGACAAACAGCATTTAACTTTTATATAAACTAAGCAAAATATGTTCTGCTTATAGGAAAGAATAAATAGTACAACTTAAATAAGTTGTAATTGCTAAACAAAAGCCATTCCAGATAACATTAACCAAACCCTCAAAAGAGAACCCCAATGCTATGCCATCTAGAAGAGACACATTCAAAAGTTGAAGATTCAGAAATATGGAAAATAAAGAAATTTTAAAATGTACATCTGGATTCAAACCAAAGAAATCTTACTCTCTGACAAGAATAATTCAAACTAAAATATAAAGCCAAAGAGGCATATTATATATGAACAAGAAACAGTTGCTCATGAAATAAAATTCATTAGAAATATTATTCATTAAACAATATATTCTAAAAATTCATAAAGCAATAACTGAAAGAACTGTGAAGAAAAAATCAAGACAAATATTGTTTGAATACACTCTCCTCAGAACATAAAATGTAAAAATGGGCAAAAATTAGCAAAAATGGAGACAATCTGAATACTAGTACACTCATACTTAGAAAAACATCAAAATCATTTTAGCATTTATAAATTTTCAAAAATTTACCCATGTGTAGGTAACAAATGGCCCTCATCAGATGTCACCACCATGGTCTTAGCCTTCCAGCCTCCAGACTGTGGGCTTAGTAGACTTCATTTCTATAAATTACTCAGTCTCAGGTATTTAGTTATAGCAACAGAAAACAGATTGAGACAAAAAACTAATTATTTCACATACACACATATTTCCACAAATCATATTGGCTAACATCATGATCTAATAGAATTTATTCCATGATTGCAAGAGTTGTTTAACATTAGAAAAATCTATCAGTATAAACAACCTCATTAATTTCATTTATAAGTGATAGTATTTGATGAAGTTCAAAAGCATTAAGAGTTCAAAGCAAATTGGGAATACAATTGGCATTCCTTAAGGTCCTATAACAACAAATTACATCAAACATTATATGTAAAGTTGAACTCTATATGGGTTTTCATTTCTATCAAAAATAAAGATACTCACTATCCAGCTAATGCTCCAGACGGTTCTATCAACTTAGTACATGTAAAATAAATGTAAGAATAGGACAAGAGAAGATAAAGTATTTGTTTTCGCAGATATTATTATCTGTACAAAGAAAGCAGCAAAACCAGTAAACTCCTAGAACTCATGGAAGAGTTTTATAATGTTTTCAGACTCAAAGTAGGAAAATCACTCCATTTCTCTGCATTAGTTTTAATCAACTAGAAAACATGCTTCCATTCATAATAGCTAACAACTGTAAATCATCCAGAAATAAACTTAATTAAAATGCACAAGATTTATATGGAGACATTTTTATGACTATTCAATATATGACAGAATCTTTATAAATGAAAGTCATTTTGTTCTCTTGCATGGGACAACTTGAAATCATGAGGATAACAATTCTCTCCAAATTGATCTACAAATTTAATGTGCTTCTAAGTAAAATTTCAGCTGGATTCTTATGAACTTGACAAACTTACTCTAAAAGTTGTAAAGAAAAATAAAGGTTTAGTAAATGGTTAGTTGATGAAGAAAAAAAATAAGAAGGCAATATGTCCTACATCAAAACAGACTATAAGGCAAAGAAAAAAAACTCTACATAACAGAGGTATCAAAACAACAATAAATATAGCCCAACATAAAAGAAGAGAGACCTGAGAAATTGACTCGTGTACATACTAGAACATTACTTAAGGTAAAGTTTTCTATAGAAAAGAACTGTCTCTGTCTTATTAAGCAGAAAAAATAAATCAGATGCCTCCCTAGCTCATACCAATGATAGAATCTACACAAATGAAAGATCTATGAAAGTCAGAATTCCAAAACTAGTAGAAGAAAATAAAGCAAAATATCCTTATTTCCTAGGGGTAGGAACTATTTCATATATATAACCAGAAAGCATATATTCTGATGAATTTCATTGAAATTACAAAAAACAGTGTAGGCAAAGTTAACCTTTGGGTTAGTGACTAAAAAAAGATCTTCATAATATCTAAGCCTGATGAGGGGCTAGAAAGAAATCTTCCAAATCAACATTATGTTAGTAGGTAATGCACAGAAGATAAAATACAACTGGTTAAAAGGTTCTCACTTTTATTCATTTAGTGCCTTAAAGGCAATAAGATATTTACAGTCATCGTCTTAGCAAAGCAGTGTGTGGTAGTGTAATATTCCCAGACATTAAGGGGAAAGACCCAATCACATTGTTTGCTAAATGGAATGTATATTGATGCTGCCATTTCAGAGAGCAAGCTTATTTATAATAGATATATGTGTAAGTAATGACCAGCATCTTATCTATCACATAATACCATAAGTGGACATACGTGAGGTATTTCATTCTGGGCCAATTTGTGTGGCATGGAGGGAAAGGCAGTCTAAATTCCAACTTCAACATAGGGGGTATGAAATGTGAATGAACACTGTGAAAAAACATACAGCAATTAAAAGACGTATTTTATGTATAAACAGAGAGACCTTAAAAATAATGATGTTGCATTTAAAAAGTAAGAAAGAAAATTGGGTTCTCAAAAATCATAATTCATGTATGATAGAAGTGAGTATATAAAAATGGGAGATTGTTTACAAGAATACATACAAATTTAAGAATATGTAAGTAGGATAGGAAATGAGACTGAAATAGAATATGTAAGCAATGAAAACATTGTCAAAACACATAACATGCATACATGTATGTATACAGAGAGGTGTGTATGTGTGTTTCTGTGTAGAGAGAGCGGCTTACCCAGATCCATGATAGTGCATGAATTCAGGACTGTGGTGAATTCAGTCCTCTCTGTGTCTGAACATGGACACACAGACACACACACATCCCCTTCTGGGATGGACAAATAAGCAGAGCTAACAACACTGACAGCATTTTTCTTTTTTTGGGACAGAATCTCACTATGTTGCCCTCAATAGAGTGCTGTGGCATCACAGCTCACAGCAACTACAACCTCAAACTCTTGGGCTTAAGCAATTCTCTTGCCTCACCTTCCCAAGTAGCTGGGACTACAGATGCTCACCACAATGCCTGGCTATTTTTTTGTTGCAGTTGTCATTGCTGTTTAGCAGGCTGGGGCTGGGTTCCAACCCTCCAGCCTAGGTATATGTGGCCGGTGCCCTACCCACTGAGCGATGGCCGCCGCCCCACTGGTAGCATTTTGTCACAAAAAATCTTCTAAAAGCATCAGAGAAGCTGGATGGCTCTTGCAACCATCTTGAAGGAAAATTTTTTTCATTCTAACTCCAATGGGAAGGAATTTGAGAAACATAAATGTGGTTTGAAAGGACAGACATCGTCAGTTATCTCCTCGTGGCTGTTGGCCAATTTTCCAGCTGCTGGCACGGCCTCTGTCTGAATAACCACAGTTCAGTAGAACAGAAGGTCGAAGACTGGGGAGAGGGTCTGGAAAGGGCGCTGCAGCCTGTGCACACCATCCTGTAAGGGAGGGGAAACCATCTAGACCTGAGCTTTGAAAACTTGGACTAAAGGCAGTACAGATTTCAAGCAAATGGCCTAACCTTTCAATTGATTCAGAGCTTTGGGATAAAGGAATATTTCCTTTCATTTTGCAACAAAGTGCCAACAATAAAGAACACCTTTAAAATGGAAACATGTCCATCATGCCACCTCCCCAGCAGAATCACGGTCACTTTGGTGTATTCTCCTCCAGGGCCAGTCTTTTATGAGCACAGTCTACCCCACTGCTACCATAGCACAGATCTTCTTATACATTGTAGTGCACGTCATTGCATGATGGGTATCTTTTCCCCTAAAGATTTTCTAAAGCAGTTCCTCTTTGTTGGATATAATAACTGTCACAGAGGGGGTCACTTTGTATGCAAACCAGAGAATCTAGCAAGGCTAGCACGCCTTTGGTAGCCCTCTGCTGTGACACAGTGTCTGACTCTCTGTTCTATCATAAAAACTTTGGTCCCAAAGAGCAGTTGCTCTCACTTCCAACACATCCTGTCTCTAGTTTCGTTCTAGTCCCTTTTGGTCCCCAGGATCAAAACACACTTTCCAGAAGTTCCAGAGGGAAACGACCTCTTACACAGCAGGAAGAGATGAGAGATGAAAGGGAGAGAGGAGAGGAAAGAGGGAATAAAGTAGCACCAAAGAGAGTAAAGCTGAATTTTTACAGACTTGAGTCTGTAGATACAGATTGTTGGTCAGCACTTTGTAAGGAGCATTATGGATAAGCTGGACATTTGGTGACTCTTCTGCAGGATGTGGAAGATGGGTTTTATTACCCAGAGGATTTTGGAAATGGAAGATGGGTTCTATTACCAGGACAGAATGTGTGTTTGTTAAAAAATGAAACATGAATAAAAATTAAAAATCATAACACCAATATATCTTCATAGAAAAGATATTTAGCAAACCTCCGAAGCTGAGATCACACTGGAAAACAGGGGAGCAATGCCTCCACCAGTGATCTGCTGACAGACGTGCTAATCAGGCCTCCTGGGGCGGCCGGGGGTGGGGGGTGCATCATACCAGAGCCTGCACCTGTGGCAAGACAGCAGGTGTGTTTCTGTCCCAAAGAAGGCAGGAAGAAACTCCAACCTCTTTACAGAGTTTGGTATCAGCCTGGAAGAGCATCATTATCCCTGAGAAGGTTGGGGAAGGGGAGCAGAGGAGGTCTTTATGGTGAAATATGCTTGGTCCACACACCTGGAATTAAATCAAGAGAGACCGTAGATGGGCCTCAGGCATTCAGATGTTATTAAATTTCACGGGGAATTCTACTGTGCAGCCAGGTTTGAGAATCACTGAGTTAGACTAAAGATAATGAAGTCTCTTCATAGACAGAAAAAACGTAAAGGAAGATTCCCTTAGGCTACTGAAAAGGTACAACTTGTACCCCAGACTCACACCTAATTTCACAAGGGCTGTATCATTCTCCTGTTGTGCAGATTGCCTCAGAGAAGATCAGACTTTCCAAAACCTTTTCCCCAATTCACACTTTCTTCCTTGATTAAGAGTCATTTTGCCTTTTGTCAAAAATCTTGCCCTAATCAAGTCTCCTTAAGGTTAGTCACTGTAAAGAAATCTTTCAGTCCTTTCAAGTTGTACAGGTCAGTTCAGACTGACAACACCTTTCCCTCATAGTTGAGGTGAGGATCTGGGGGAAGGGGAGCTGGAGGAGCTGTCCTGTTCTAGTGGTCTCTACGATGCAAAGCTGTCCTAGTGCCGACTACAGTGGTCAAGTCCTCTCCTCCCTAGAAAGTTCTGTGCTATTGTCCTGCAGTCTCATGGGTCTGTATTCCCAACATAAAGGTCAGCATCCTCTCCTCTCCATTCCCCTACCCCGGCTCCCTTTCCCTATTCCTATCTCCCTTCCCTCCTCCCTCCTTCCCTCTTCTTCTGTTCCTTCCTCCTCTCCTTCCTTTTTTCTTCTACTAATTCTCTCTCTCTCTCCCCCTTCCCCCCCACCCCGTTTCTTTCTCCTTTTTTGAGTGCTAGGACATCCAGGTAAGTTCTAGCTCTTTGGATGAAGTTGGATTAAGATATCTCTGTCCCCAAATTCTCTTCCCCGTCTTTCATACTTTTACCTTTGAAGCCTAAAGCAAATATGCAAAACAGCCTCCTTCTAGAATTCCTGGTAGGAAGAGGCCACACCTTCATCGTGAAGTCTTCCATTTTGGCATGGAGGAGTCTCTTCTCCATAAGCTTTGTTGTCCCCTTTGACTCAAATGCAAAGGATGAGGCATAGGCCTTCCTGAACTTGGATCCTACACTTAAAGAGAGTGTTCTAGCATCTCCTGCAGGAGTTGGCCCAAAGTTAGGTGGATGAAAAGAAGAACTCCTGCTCTTTTATTTCTTTGACTTCTCCTCCCTTCCCAAATTTAAATGATTATATAAAACTTGCATTAAAATTGCTTCACCTAAAACATTTCTGAGCCCTGTCAGGTCAGACTTTGAATTTAAAATACAAAATTGACAGCAAATAAAATAGGTATGGGTGGAGAATCTCATAACATCAATTAATATCAACATTGTATTCCGCTAAACATTTGATACTTAAATTCATTTTCCTACTAATCTTGCAAATAAAGAACATCATCCTAGGTAAGAAAACTAAAGTCAGCCATCTAATAGCAGGTATGTTTTTCACCAAGAGATGACAAAAAGAGGGACTCTGTTAATATGATAAAAAATAGGGACTCTTTTTATATCTTTTTGAACTTATTGTTGCAGGAAGACTTTATTCTATTAGACGGGAATTCACAAATATGGAATGGACATGAGTCCAGGGGACTCCCTTTATGCCTCTTCCTCATAAAACTCAATGTTCTGCCTCCTCATTCCATTAACAGAAGCTCTGTGGACCTCCCAGAGCAGAACTGCTGAGTCAGACTCCCTGGGAGCCGTCTGGCAGCTTTTACGTTTTGCAAATACACCAGGTGACTGTGTTGCACACTGAAGTGTGAGAACCACCACTAAGCATTCCATTTAGTTAAGGAGTGTCTGCATTTATCCACCCAGCAGCTTAAATCCACTCTGAGTAGTCATCAAAAGAAAACAACCTCTTTGGGGTAAGAATAGGCGATAATATTGTAAAGAGAAAATTAAGATACATTTTAGTGGATGTTTTCCATGAAGACTCAGTATTTACATCTAAGATATTGTCCCCAATTAAAAGTGGTAAAAGTGACTAACTGGCAGGGCGATACACCCTAAAGTGATTGAGTCACTGCTCAGGACTAGGACTAGGCTGACTGAGAATTGTATCACATGTGACTGCTCTTAAGAACCCGTGGCATATATAATATCACTTCATACAGTTGCATGCATTCCTAACATGCCACACATTTAACAATTGGAATAGTTACTCAAAGTCAGTTCCAGCATCTTTTACAACCTGTTCATATCCTCTGGGGAATCAGGCTATCTTCTTCTGAAATCAGTCTCAGTTAGAAAAAGAAAAGAAAGAAAGAAAAGGAAAGGAGAGAAGGGAGGGAGAGGAGAAAAAGGACGGGAGGGAAGGACACCTAACAATCTGATAGAAGTCATGTATATTAAGTTCCAGGGTAGAGTGCAATTTTAAAACATTTAGGCAGCTGAATGCTCTTTCGGTGAAATTTACCTCATTTCTAGAGTATGATTTTATTTGCTTGTTATGGTCACCAATGTCCATTCTATATTTGTGAATTTTTGTCTATTACTGTAAAGTCTTCCTGCAACAATAGGTTTAAAAAGACAGAAAGAATTTCTCTCTCTTTTTTTTTTTTTTTTTGCAGTTTGCCTGAGGCTGGGCTTGAACCCACCACGCCCATGGGGCCGGCACCCTATTTCTTGAGCCACAGGTGCCACCTAGGAAGAATTTCTCAAACTGTGGACCACATGGCCCAAGAATGAGAATTGACATGTTGGGTTCAAGCACTGAATTTTAGTGTGACAGGTTAGGTTTTTTTTTTCTTTTTTTGTTTTTTTCATAAAGAAGAATAATGAAGACTGCTTGCTAAGTTGGCAACATGTGTGAAAGTCTGTTTCTGTTATGAAGCAGAAAAACTTTAAACTGATAAATTGATAGTGAAGGAATGTACAAAGAAGGTAAATTATATATTTTTTAAAAGTCACACTCCATGGGCCTAGCCAGTACTATCATATCAGCATTTTTGAATGCCATTGTTTATAGACTTGGTTTCTACGTGTTGATAAAACTCATCATGTATTGTTTTATCTCTCCCAAAGAGAAAGGTTATGTTGGCCTTTCATTTACATGCTATACCCATGTAGAACTCTCACCTAGAAATCATTGCACCATTCAACCATTTATGCAGCTTCATCCTACAACCTCTCTTTTTTAAAATTAAATCATAGCTGTGTATATTAATGCAATATGGGGTGCAATGTGTTGGTTTTATATACAATTCGGAATACTTACAACAAACTGGTTAACATAGACTTCACTGAACTTTCTTAATTATTATGTTAAGACATTTATACTCGACACTTAGTAGATTTGACATGTACCCTTGTAAAATGTATCATAGATGTGGTCCCACCATTTCTCCTCCCTCCACCCATCCTCCCACATCCTCTCCCCTTCCTGTCTCTGCCCCTTTCATCATAGGCTGTAGTTGGGTTATAGCTTCCATAAGGAAGTGTGGGTGATTAAATATTGGTTTCATAGTAGAGCTGAGTACATTGGATACTTTTTCTTCCATTCTTGAGACACTTTACTAAGAAGAATATGTTCCAGCTCCATCCATGTAAACATAAAAGAGGTAAAGTCTCCATCTTTTTTAAGACCGCATAATATTCCATTGTGTACATATACCACAATTTATTAATCTGTTTGTGGATCAATGGGCACTTGGGCTTCTTCCATGACTTAACAATTATGAATTGGGCTGAAATAAACATTCTGGTGTAAATATCTTTGTTATAAAGTGATTTTTTTGTCTTCTGGATATATACCTGGTAGAGGAATTGCAGGATGGAATGGAAGGTCTATTTTAAAATCCATAAGCGATCTCTAGACTTCTTTCCAAAAGGAAGGTATTACTTTGCAACCTCTTAATCTTCATATTTGATTCATGCAAAATCTGGTGTTATCAATCAATGCTTCATCCCTGTGTAGGATACTACAGACTACAACTCTGTGAGACTGAGTCTTCTTCCTAATAATCATTTTATTAAGGGTAAGAAATGTATATGAGGTAATCAAATAAAATGATTTACTTTTTTTTCTTTACTACAAAACTACCAGAATTCATACATGCACACCAAAGATTCCCTTTTAGAGCAGGGTAATAAAAGACATTATTAGCATACAAAATGCTTTAGAAGCCTCTTTTGAAATTGGATTTAAAGCCACTGCAAACTAGTACAACCTCTCTAAAAAGTGGTATGGAGATAACTCAAAAAACTAAAAGTAGACCTACCATTTTATCCAGCTATCCCACTAGTGGGTATTTGCCCAAGGGAAAAAAAGCCATTTTACAAAAAAGGCACTTGCATTCAAAAGTTTATTGCAGCACAATTCACAATCGCAGAGGTGTGGAATCAGTTCAACTGCTCATCAACATGAGTGGATTAATAAAATGTGGCACATGTATACCATAAAATACTACTCAGAGATATAGAAAGGTGAATTAATGCCTTTTGTAACAAGCTGGATGGAACTGGAAACTATTCACCTAAGTGAACTGTCACAGAGCGGAAAAACAAACGCATGTACTATTAAATTGGAACTAATTGATTAACACTCAAGTGTATGTATGTAAGTAAAACTCAATGAAAATCAAGCAGGTGTGAGGGAGAAGGAAGAAATGGATAAATTCACACCCATCAAGCAGATGGGAGGGAGAAGGAGGGTGTGGGTAAATTCACATCTAACAGTCACAAAGTGCACAATCCAGGTGACAGGCACACTTATAGCTTTGATTCAAACTTTACAAAAGCAATTTATGTAACCAAAACATTTTTACCCCTATAATATTCTGAAAATTTTAGAAATTAAATTGAAAATAGAAAATTTTTTGGCTAGTCATGGTGGCTCATGCCTGTAATCCTTGAGCATTCTGGAATGCCAAGGCAGGTGGATTGCTTGAGTTCATAAGTTCAAGACCAACCTGAGCAAGAGTGAGACCCCCCATCTCAACTGAAAATGGAAAAACTGGCTGGGCATTGTGGTTGGTGCCTATAGTCCCAGACACTTGGGAGGCTGAGGCAGGAGGATCGTTTGAGCCCAAGAGTGTCAAGTTGCTGTGAACTATGACACCACAACACTCGATCCAGGGTACAGAGTGAGATTCTGTCTCAAAAACAGAAAAAAAGAAACAAATTTAAAACGCCACTTCTAAACCTCACGTGAAATTTATGTTAATTTTAAAGGCATGCCATTTAGATTCAAACTTGTTTAATCATGCAGCACTACTCCTAAAATCACAGAGATTGGAAAGCACCAGCATTGTACCTACTCCAAAGAAACTCTGAGGGCAATTCCAAAATCAGAGCTCCTCAAAATGCTTTGTGTGACTTACAAGCACTCAGCTGGAAAGATTCAGTTTGGACATGAACAGTGCTCATTTGTAAAAGGAATTTATCTTAAACACCATTTGCAAAAAAGTAAAATGAAGAACCTCGCTTGATGTCAAAGTCTAGTTAGGGCTAGAGTAGGTGGAACAGTGCTCAAATGAAACATAGACAGAAGCAACTTTAAACAATAGAAATTGCAACAGGAATTGAAAGTGATAATGGCACTTTTTTTCACTATTTATTTTTAAACCCTTTTTACCTCAGCATGAGGTTCCTAGATATATAGATGACCACCAGGAAACAGCAGAAGAGAAATGATTTTCCAGTAGTTGAGGTTCAAGGCAAGTTCAATATATGTTGTAGAATGAATGAATTACTGAATAAATATATGTTTATTTTCCCAATAAGTTGAAAGAATTAGAAGTTATACTAACAGAGTGAGAAACTAATTAGGCCAGTTTTTCTTTAATCAATCAAAAGGGGGCAAGAATACAAATGGTTATGGAAATACAGAGGGATGGTGGACTCAGGTGTGGGGCCTCTACATGCACCTCATGGGGCCTTAAGGGCATCTGAGCAATGGGGGGAATGTGGGCTCTGGTTTCCAACAGAGCTTCATCTCGCCCCAGGTCGGGGGTCACTGTGAAGTCATCAATTTCTATAGACCCTACTTTCTTTATCCCTAACATGGATATAATAAAACCTCTCCCGCAAGGTTGCTGAGATAATTAGAAGAGGTAACGTAATAGGGTAATAAGGTAAAGTATTAGATGCTGGCACTGCCACATAATAAATGTTCTAGTAGATTATTTCACCCAATACGCAGGAAGAAGATGAGGCCTAAAATCAAAACAGGGAAGTCCAGTCATTTCCACTCTTGGTCTATTGAAGCTGTGTGTGAGAGGAAGGTTTAGAATTAGGAAAAAAAAAAAAATATATATATATATATAAAATCATTTATCATTTCATATATGATATGATTATGAACAGAAAAACTCATGGATGTGTTTATCATAGTTCAGGATATGTCAGCTTGCCGTCCCCTTTACAGTCCTAAAAGATATAGTTAGGACAAATTACGGAAAGTTTTATACTTGAGAGATATTATGATTCTTCTCCTTTTCCTCCTATAAGCTTGTGCTCAAACTTCCGCTCAACAGACCCCAACACGCTGTCTCAAATAGATCCCTCTCTCCTGTGAACTGGTACTGGTTTTCTTCACACTCCCTAAACCCACCTGACATTATTTTCTACTTTTGCTTGTTTTCATTGTCTGCCTCTCACTCTCACCAGGACTGATGGTAGTCACTCAATTATTTCTACCTGAAAAAATAATGGGAATAACCAAAAAAGTGAATTCTAAAGCATTATGAAGGATTATTAAAGGAATGCAGATAGCTTGGGGTCTATCTCTAAGTTTTAAAGTGAGGCAGCATCAATAGAAAAGACCAACAGACTGACAGAAAGGGAAGCTAAATGAGCTCAAACCCTTTTGCTAATTAGCCAAATGCTCTGGGAAAAATTCCTTTGAACTTAATTTTATAACCTGAAGAATAAATCAAGATATTGGATTATACAATTGCTTAGGAGACTTTTCTTGTCGTTGTTTTCTTAATTTGGGACTTCATGATCAGAGGACGCAAGAAGGGAAGGCAGGGAAGTCATGCTTAAAGGTGGCCCAGGGAAACAGGTGTGCTTGCCAAGCAGGAGAATAAACTGATGCCCATGGGTGACATTTTTCTCAGTGGCTCAGTATTTAAGCTTTGCCTTCCACAGAAAAAGTGCTTCTGGGTATCAGAATCCCCAAATAAGCCTAACTATAGTTTGGAATATTGACATTGGCCACATCTCCTAGTTCCTTGCTCTTACCTAGCCCCTTGTAAAGACAAACCCGTCTTCAGAGCCCATATTGCCCTGGCCTGTCCCAACTAGCAACCAGCAAATGGACATTAACTGTACAATTTTCTCAGCCCAGATCTCAGTTTTTTTTCTGATGTCTCATGTATTTTATGATCAGAATACTCATTAAGCACTCTCAAACCATTTTATTAACTCTCTCTCACCTTCCAGAAGCTCCTTGCTGCCTTTCCTTTGCAAATTTACTTTCCTATCTGTGCCCTGGACTCTGCGATTGAATCCAAATGTGTTTCATTTGTTTCTAACTAAAATGCCGTGCATTTTCCCATGACTTTCTCACCTCTTAATACCAGCTCATTTCTTCCTTTCGTCACCTTTCTCCCTGGATATGTGCCTTCCTCCACTTTAATTTCTCTCCCACAGCACTCACTGATTAGCTGATGAGGCCTCAGGTTTCACTGGCTGTGTATAACTTGTTCGTTCCACAGCTGTCTGGCATGGAATTGCTCTCGATCAGAGCAGTTGTGCACTCAACGAGCCACAGACCTTGGAAGACTTCAGCAGGCAGTCAACAGCTCGTGCATGCTGTCAAATTAATGCACTTGAACAAGTGCTGGGAGCCAAGTATTTCCTTGCATAGTGTTACTCTGGTATGGGTGTGACGTGGTGTATCCCAGCCTTTTTATTTTTGCTGTTGGAAATTTGAGGAGCTGGTGGTGGAGTTGCTTAGTTCTGCTTAAAGTTTCTCTCGGCTAATCATCCTATCATTTCTAAACCATTTCCCTAAAAAACTAAATGCCATTTTAAGATACTTGTAAAACACACCCAGAAGTCAGAAGACAGAAATGTTGGAGGGATGTGAGAAGTCTCCAAGCCCATACAGCTGATTTTTGGGATAAGGAAACCAAGCACACCAAGGAACAAGAGGTATGCTTACTCAGACAAGGGTGCCTTTAAACCAGTAGCTTAATTATTCCCAGTGGTTACATGAATAATTAAACCAAAGATGTTTATTGGTTGATTCTGAGATAACTCAACAAACTGTTGATAAACGAAAGGTGTAAATGGATATGAAGCTGGTAGAGTGATAGGTGACTAGCTCCCCACAACTTATAGTGTACAAATGGGAAAAGAGAGATGTGTAGTGTCAGTGCTGATGAGTAAGGAGAGAGGATTCTGCACTGAACTGCTGTTAGTGTCCCCAGTGGACCTGAGCTGGGTTCACGTGGAACCAGTCTGCCAGCAGTGCTATTAATAATTTAATGGAATTACTAGGCTTTCTGAGAACCATTTATTCAAAGTTCTCACCTTTTAGCTTAATTTTCTTAATTTTTTAACTCCAAAATGATTTTTTTCCATGAAATATATAAGTGCACACATTTTACTTATATGTAGTGATCTCACACCCAGAGAATAGGAAATTCTCTTCTGCAGCTTGGTTTTTTTCATTAGACAATACACAGCAGCTACCTGCCCATATCACCATATACATCCAGCTCAGTTTTAGTCTTTTTAATTGCAGCATAGTATTTCAGCACTTGAATAGCCCTGATCTAGTTGCTTTTTTTAAACAAATTATTTTTTAAGTAATGAACACAGTAAGTAAAGCAAGCAGACAGCCCTCAGAA